>PVIH01000403.1:0-97448 GCA_004025045.1 Sigmodon hispidus
GCGTGGCCCTATGGTGAAGGCCCACGCGGCATTGGCTGAGTGAAGGACTTGAGCTTAAAACTGGCTGCACAGGTTGGGAGAGTAGGAAGAACTACTGCAAGGGGCTACTACTGCAAAAAGTATCTGTAACAATAAAGGACCTGGTCAATTACCACAGAAGAATCCTGGTGCCGTGTCTTTTCCTGCTGGACGGGACGGGACGCGGCACAATGGACTTTCTGCTTCTTCCATCTTGTCATTCAAGTACCCTCCCAGGTCCACTCACATCATACTCATCTCAAGCCAGTCCACACTTGGTGACTCACTCTCATGTTCCCCTGTCCCTTGTACCACCATTTTATTACCCAGAGGGAAAAATCCTTCCAATTGCTAGCACAAATCCCTAGGTTGTATGCTTTGCCCTGGAGCTACCTTTTAATCCCCATCTCTACCAAAGCTTATGTGAACAACACAGTCTGGCACCAGTGGTCTGCTTCACTTTTCCAAATGGGTTTTCCAGAAATTATCTCTAATCTTGTCTTAAACTGACCAGCTGGCCAATCATTTACTCTTGTCAAGTAGCTATTTGTCCCTCAAACTATACAATTCAGCTCTTCCCAGCTTCCCTATCCTTCATCTCAGATCACCTCCATTGCTAGCTAGCCTCTATAAGCACTGAATCTTGAACTAGACCATGAACTTTCTAACCTGTAGACATTGCAAGTGATCCTTGACAGAGGCTCTAGAGTATTCTTGAAGGTACTGGAATATCTGCTTATTCTTGGACCTAATTTACATCTTCAAATATTAATGACTTCCCTGTAGAGGCTTCCTGTCCCACCTCACATTTCTACTTCCTTGGCTACACACACACACACACACACACACACACACACACACACACACACACACACACATACACAGTTACATAACCTCTTCTATGACTCTGACTTCTTCTATGTGTGTCTTTTTAGAGTTATTTTTCAATAAATTTTACTCATTTACCAATTCCAGTGTGTGTGGATGTGTGTGTGTGTGTGTGTGTTCATGTGTGTGTGTGCTCATGTGTGTGTGTTGTGTTTTGTTGTGTGAATTAGTTCACTAAAATCTCTTCTCTGACCTAATACAATGTCTGGCACATAATAGATGTCTAAGAAATGTGAATAAAGTAAAAAAAAATAGTTTGTCTTCCAAAATCCTCCTCATATTTGGACACAAATTAGAAAGTACAGAACAGTTGTCTTGGCCACTTGTTTGCAGTGGTACATAAATTCTGGTAGCTAGATCATTGTCCTGAATTACTGACACTGTGTTTTACAGTCTATTATGGACTCTTAATGTAGTTTCAAGTTTCTGGTTTCTTCAATTCATTTATAAAACTAGGGCTTGGAATATCAACTTTTCTCCCTGGATCTTTCTGAACTTGACATGTAGTGTGCAGAATAACACAGCAGTTTCTTTTCTTTGCACCTTAGATAACAACTACAGAATAGACCATAGCAGCATCTAAATCCTGCCTGTGTGACTCTACTCTGTTCTACTTGTATCTTATTTATGCCTCCTCCTCTAGATCTTTCCTCCCATTTTAGCCCCCTTTTACTTGGCATGACTGTAAGCATGAAAGGGTATTTAGCATGAGCCTATGTTAAATGTCTGTAACCTATGATACATTTGCTAACCATGTTAGCCTGTGTAATCTCCTATTGGTAACTGCACAAAACTCAGAGGACATTGGTTACATGAAGAGCAGCAACCTTGCACGTCAACCATTGAGATTTGTGCATTTACCAACTTTGGTGTAGACATGAAAACTATCCGCAAAGCTTTAACTTTCTGAACTTTTTAACAATTCTAGATACAAACAAAATCATTTAGACAATTAACAGTGGGTATGCCTTGAAGACATATCATGCTAAACCAGTATCTGTATCTACAGAACATTTAAAAAAAGCTACCGAAGGTTGTCTAGATTTTTGCCATGCTCTGGATACCAGAATGTGAAACAGGCTAGACATCTTGAAATTATTCCTCTTAAACTGGTGTAAAAAATTGGCCCAATCTTTTTTAATAATCATTATTTGTTTAACAAGTTCCTGTGAGCAAAGTTATGCAGCTATCTTGTGAAGTAGCTTCTAAAAGGCTTTTATTTTGTCTAGCTATGATAAGGATCATTACATGGTGTGTCTGACTGATGACTTACAGCTCAGATGTAGCCTAGCAATGTCTATGGGAAAAAGAATTAGACAGTAAATACCAATGACTTAATACACATTATGTTTCTAATTCAATTTGCTTTGATAAAAATCCAATAATCCCCAGGAACACAAATATTTGTCTATGGTCATTGGATAGTCTTCTAAAATTGGCCTTCTTCATGCCTCAGAAAGTCATTTGTCCTTTATACAACCCGCAGTTTGTCAAGAGGTGAACAATGCTGAGAAATTCCTGAGCTGGCTCAGTTTCTGTGCTATCTAGAAGAGAAACACTGGGATCCCTACATTTCTTCTGAATGTAGCATGCCTTTTGCTCACTGCCTCTGTCTTAATAAATAAAACAAAACAGATTCTTGAACCCTAAAAGCACTATAAATTCATAACATTTTTCCTTTGAAGTAAAAATGTCTTACACGACTGCAATGAAACATGAAAACAATTCATAGGATCAGAAGACTTGATAATCAAAAATGGAAAACTTTGTCCCTGTGGAATAGGCTAAAAGTTTTAAAGGCAACATGCACTTTTAATAAAGAGTTTGTTTCTTTTAATGTGGTGTTTTTATATTTTAGAATTTCAAAATATGAATCAACTCTAAATACAAGTATATATAATCATTGTTATGTGCAAATATTAACTCTATTTAGATTTTTTAAGTATCCAATTTGATCTTAGTATCAAGTTTTCTAACATCAGGATAAAACGTATCTTTAAAAAAATGATAAATTTTCTACTCAAAAAAAGTCATAGCAGATAAAACAATGGGACATTTATCAAATAAAATATAATATCAATGCATTAAATACAGGCAGAACATTTAGACTTTCAAGGTTAAATCAAACACATTTGATGTTCTCGTGTTAGATTTCAGAAAAAGAGTGCTTACATTAGCAAAATAAAGAAATTAGTGTTCCTCCCCAAAAGCTCGAATCACTGTCCTCAACTAATCTCAGGTGTTTAGAGAGAGAAAAAAAAAATGCCATGAGAAATATCACACTTCATATGAGAAAGGGTAACCAATTTTAATGTTTCTGGAAGATGAGAATCTCAAAATCTATGAATTACACAAATCCCAGGAGTCACTACAGCAAACCTTTTGCTACTGCAGTGAACTGGTATTCCTCTCATTATCCTACAACTTCTTATACTTGAATTTGTCCCTCTACCTTTTCTACCTAGTTTCCTCACACCCTTCTTCCTCTCCTGTCTATATATATTCACTGTCCCCTACTTCCTTCATCTTCTCCCTAAACCTGCTAACTAATAACTCCATGCTAATCCCAGCCTCATTCCTGCCCAGCCCACTTCAGCACTACAGCTTTACTCTCACAATGCTCCTGTTTGTCCTTGGAGCTGTGTACAGCAGTAGCTCTAAGCTTGTTTAAGAGCATTGCTTCTTTGCTCATCCTGGGCTTCAATCTGACCTCAGTTTTTACTACTCTGAAGGAGCTTCATCAACCTCACTAATCTTCTATGCCCTGTCTGAGAATTAAGATAGGACTTCCTTAAAGGAGATGACACAAAGATAAGATAAAATGGTCCAAAGGAAGAGAACTCAGCACAATGGTGGTAGAGAATGATACACAGTGTTAGTTTCTATTTGCATTTATATGTATTATTTCTCCAACACAGGCATTCTGATCAGTGCAATGGTATTTCTATTTTTTTTTTGTCACCCTGTAACTATTATGAGTCTCATGCTTGATCTAAAATCAGGACAAGTCATCCAGAAATTCACATTCTCATACCCTTGCAAAAGAACAAAAGTACTAAAACAGAAAAAGTTCCACATGATTCTACATGAAGAAGTTACTGTGTCATTCCTATATCTTGCTTTCTAAATAGAGCACATGCAAAATCTCTACAAGTTAAATTTTAAAAAAAATGATTTGTTTAAGAGAAGAGAGAATTCAAGGGAAAGTTTGTTTTGTCTTTTTTTCTTACATGAGATGCATAAAAGCAGTAATCCCCACACAGAGTTCTAGGTTAGTTCTCTAATGAGGACCTAACTTTCTCCTCTCATGACTTGTTCTGGATAATATGAGGCAGGGAAATAAGCTTAGTTCTGAGGCAAAAGGGGTCAGCAAACTGATTTCAGGAAAACAAACTACCTTCCATATGAAAACTGTACCGAAGCTAAGTGTCTTCTGTGTTCACAATGAAAACAGGCAGGCAGGAAGCACCTTGTGTCTGAAAGTCTCAAGTGACTTTATCAGAAGACATATTTGAGCAATCTTTCTTGGTATGCTAACAGACCTCCCTTAGAAAATTTTAATTTAATTCTTTGAATCACAACTGCTTGTTTGCGAGCTTGTCAGTATTTTTAAAATATGTATATATAATTTTTAATGGTGGTGGAGATTGAACGCAGGGCCTTGCACATAGTAAGCAAGCATGTTGATGATGCCACAGAGCTATAAGCCCAGTCTATGTGTGTTTATATCAAAATAACATTTTTAAACTGTTAAAGAACAGAGACAGCTTTGGGAGGCCCATCAGGACCTGTTCAAAACAAAAAACCCACTTAACAGAAACGTCTAAAGTAGACCCACATTCTAGACAAATTGAAGTAAAACAAGGCATTGCAAATTTTAATGCAGATATTTGGTGATTTTTATATCTTTGTAAGTCTGTGACTGTCTGCATTAGATAACTGAAAAAATACAATGCAGCCCCGTTTCTTTGATGCCCGTGTCTTTCAGAACATGGGCTATGCTAGCCAGGGCAGACACTCCAAGTGTCAAAGGACAGCTGCATCTCTCAGACAATCTGGAGTCTCATTGTGATGATTGTGCCCTTTCTTTGCCCTTGTGAATCATAATTAGAACCAGTCACGTGCACTCCTGGAAACCACATGGCTCCCATTGGTCTTTTGATTTCATTCTCTTGACCTTCACATTTCACATTCATCTTCTGACTTTACTTTATTTCCAAGGTGAACTTCTAATATCTCTGCTTTATCTTATTTTGATAGCTAATTTGCCATGATCTCAACTATTGTACTTTTTAAAATGTGACCGCTGACAATCTGTTAAGAATTTGTATTAGAAGATAAAACATTTGTCTTGTACTGAGTAAGAACTGAGCTTAAGATTTAAATATATATATTTAAATCTTATATAAATTTATATATGGTTCAATATGTACTACTCACTGCCAGTCATAGACTGGTAATAATTTATGTACTGGCTGTCTTACAGAGCATAGAAACAGATGATAAATTATTCAAGTCAAGTTAGGTACCTAGTTTTTCTTTATACCATTTTCTATGCCTAAAATATGGTTGAACTGTTTATCAAGAAAGAGTGATGACATTTGTATTTAATAAAGAGACTGTCTCAGGAAAGAAGAGCATTCCTGATAGCCTTTGGTTTTGGGTTAATGTAGATAGTATCCAAGGCAACATGCTGTGGTACAAGTGCCTAAGGAAGCCAGAGGGGGTATTAGATCCCTTGGAGCTGTAATAACAGGTGCTTATGAGTTGCCTCACAAGAATGCTGGGAACCAAACTCTGGTCCCCTGGAAGAGCAGGAAGAGATGATAACCCCTTAGCCTTATGAAGTAATTCAGGGAGAGTACTTAATTTTTTCATGGAGGCCTTCACAGCATGAAAACTCTTTATACTTGGTTCTTCAAACTAGACTATAGGACGTGAAAAGTTAAGGACTATACAGAGTAGTTGTAAATCCTGCTGGCCCTACAACAGTGCTGGTACTAATTTCTCTGATCTTTTACCCTTGTAAGGTGAAGCTTATGTGAGCTTAACAAACCTTTGTGTGTTAAGTGCCAATGGATGTGTCTGCTAAATAGGTTCTCAGTGCAGGTATATGCTCTTCCTTCCTGTCATAGTAACTTCTATTGTTAATCATATAACATGTCTACAAGCCTCTAAAGACTGTCTAGATGTCTTTCTGCAAATATTCAATTCTTCAAAACACCAGAAAGCTTGGCATATGGAAAGCCACTATGCATTATTAATGGAAAGGCTATTAATAGACAAGAAACCCAAGCTTTAGACAGATTAGGTGCTGGATGGTATACCAGAAAGGAATTCTCATCTCACTCTTTGATTATGCAGCTCTAGCTCTAAAAAAGAGAGCTAATCAAATTATTTTCCTTGGTGAAGAAATTATATAACTTTACTTTTTGAAATTACATATAACTGCACTATTTCACCCTTCCCCTCTCTTCCTCCTTTCTCTCTCCAACGCCTCCCTTGCTTGCTTTTTTCTCTCTCTTTTTCTCAAATTTATGACCTCTTATTCTTTATTAATTATGCATATAAAATATATATCTTTATACATAACACATATATAAATATATAATTCTTAAATACATGAATAAAGCCTAATCAGTCCATACTTTTCCTGTATGTATATGACCTTAGGGCTGACCAAAGCCCTTCTCACTGCGGCCCATGTCACTTCCACAGAGGCACCAGCCATGGCAGTGTGGAAATCACCCTTGGATTGGAGGGAATCACACCATACGTATGATCTACAAAACTAAAAGCTTTGACAAGAAATGAACAGTGTGGCATCCACACAGCCTCTGAAATGCTGCAAGGGACAGCCTGTCATCTGAGTGAAAATCAGCTTTGATTCAAGAGAGTGGCCAGAAAAACCTACCCATTGAAGGATGGCACCAAGCCCTCTCACATGTACACAGATCAGTAGGTCACTCATGCCAAAGACAGGAAGAAGCACCCAAAGCAGAACAATACAGACCAAGAAACTCTCAGATAATACTTACCATAATCCTATATCCTAGATAGAGTAAACCATGCCCTTAGTATCCAATTCATTCCATGCTATGTGACTTCTTAAATGTAGATTAAATATGCACATGTATTTCCCTATTGTTTAGACTGAGTTTATCTTTAAAAAAAAAAAAGATAAACAGATTAAGAAAAATCAGATAAATTGGTCTGATACCAAACATTAACAGAGAAGCAGGACCTAGAACAGCAGGTAGCAAGAAAGGCCCTAATCCCATTTCAGGGCACTGCCTCCTATGCATACATTGCGGGTTTTCATTCTGGTTCTGGTAGTTTTCAGGATGCTTCCCAGAAGGTGAGGTTTCAAAGGCTTTGAAATTTTGCTTTCTGTATACCAGGATTCAATAATCTTGGTGACTCCCAGAGCAAAACAAAAAAAAAAAATGGATTTTGTTGATTTAGTGGGAGGAGACTACCTTTCTGTCTGTCTCCACAACAAATGAAAAGCAACCGATGTGCCTGAACTTCAGTGTTCTCACAGACTTCTGCGACTAGTTCTTTATTTTCTTATTTTTTTTTTTTTACTAATTATATTTTCACCAAAATGTTATTCTATTTTTCTCATTCTGTATCAACAAGAATCATTTTTTCTAATAAGTCTGGCCATTATTTTGGTTTTTATTGCTTTTTTACTGTAAAATTTTATAGAGGACAAACCTCCCCCCCACAATAGAATCCCTTCCAGAAAGAGAATACCACAGCTCCCAATGTCCAGCCCACTTCCCCTACTCTTTTCATCCCAGTAGTAAGAAAAGCTAGACATTTATCTGAACATAAAACTGGCCTTGCCTGAGAAAGTATGAAACTCAGAGACAAGAGGAAATGCTGCAGACAATAGCAGAAGCTGCACAGTTCATAAACTCTCCACTTCAAGCCACACCCATTAGTGGAATCTTGTGCCAGTAAGCACACAGTGCTCTTAGCACTGAGACAGATGGGGATACAAAGAGAAAAGTTGCCTGTAAGCTCAGTGCTCCAAATAGGATGCACATGAAAGTGGGACACTCACTTTTAGGAGCTGTCAGAGCCAACACAGAGAAGCCCTTTGCTTCATATACTCTGAGCACAGCTGCTCCCTAGAGCCTCCAATATGATCAGTACTTTGTAATGGGCCATCTGTCTGGAAATCTTAATCAACTGGCCATGGTAGTTTGCAAATGACCCTTGAAGGTCAGTGAAATCACACTCCAGCAGATCACACATCTGGAGAATTCAGAGCTAAGAAAGAAAGGCACTATCGGGAAATCTTAAAAATTTTTCTATGAATTATACTTACAAATGAAATATTAATGTTTAGTCTTGTAATTGGAAAAGAAAGCATGACAAAGTAGGAAGAAAGGTTCAACATGTAACATAAAATAACAATGAAAATACTTATAATAAATAAAGGAAGGGCATCATGACAGCCACAGACATACTCAAGTGGTTCTTCCCTCACACTAGACAGTTTCCCCCAACAGATGCTGGTCTAAGAACTTCCAGAAATCTCTTCATCTCCTTCCTTCCTTTCTTCATTGTGTTTTGAAACCAAGTCTAGTAGGCACATGTCTGCTTCTCTCCACCTCCTTCTAATGACATTACCTGTCCAGGAACTGGCCAGTAGAATTCACAGAGGCTGTCCTGGTTTCATGTTCTGCTACCTATTGGCCTTCTCTGTCACCTTGAACTGAATCATTGCTTCATTCTACTAGTCAGCTAAAAGATGAAGTAAAATGCTTCCTATAAAATAAAACAGTTTACAAGTGACTCCTCATGCCCTCCAATTTGACTGTTTTTAATACAGCACTCACCATCTGGTATACCCAGAGACCAAGAACCAGTGTTCAGCTCTTCTCTTAAAAAGATGCCAAAGACAGGGCTATCCAAGAGACTCCCAAAACATACAGCCTATTGTTGCTCTTGGATACCCTCCATAGGTGAAAGCTAAGTTCATATTCCTGAGGACAGCAGGACATAGGAAAACTTGAGCTGGACTTGACTTGAATGCCCTTTTCCTGAGGACTAGCTTTCATGGTACCAAAAGGAGCCATGCAAGCTTCCATAAAAGGGGAAAATATCAACAGTCCTACATGGTAATGATGCCTATGAACTATGACATCACATCAAGCAATATAGTATGATATCCCTGAGGGTTCAGTAGTGTCACACATGTGCTGTCAGTGATCAACAGCTCTCTAATTGGACTTAAGATCCATACAACTAGTGGAAAACCAAGCCTGGTACTAGAAATCCAGGTGACTCTTAGTGCTAGTAAAATCATGGGTATTGAAGAAGAATTATTAAAACAGCACAATCCTAACAAAACTCTACAAACATTTGTCCTTATACCCACAGGTAAGTGTAGTAGTTTCCATCTGTCATCAAGGAAATTCTCTTTGCAACAGATGGAGACCATTACAGAAAACTACAATCAAAGTGCAAAGTTGTCCAGTCCCAATCGATAAATCTACAAAACACTCCCACACCCAAGGCTCAGGAAACATTTGTGGATGAGGAGACAGAAGGATTATAAGAGCCAGATGATCAGGGAGTTTGCTATGAGGTATTGTCTCCAAGTAAGTTCAGAAGCTACATTCATAAAATCTCACCAACATGACCACCACCCAAACATTAGCTGAACAAGAATGACACCAATGAACATGCCAAACTGGATGGGGAGGTGGGAGGGGGCTCAGGAGTTCTCAGTGCTACACAAAGAACTTTAGGCAGCTGAGGAAAACTGCAAGCAAGAGAAGTCTTCTTCCTCTGGAAGAGCACACTCATTGGCTGTCTAGTACCAAATGGTCATCCCTGAAAATACACATACAAGTAATGTTATGCAGACCAAACAGGATGTGTGTGTGTGTGTGTGTGTGTGTGTGTGATAGCAATTAGTGAAAAAAAAAAAAAGAGGCTATGAATTTGAAGGAGAGGTGGAAAAGGATATGTAGAAGGGTTTGGAAGAAAGGGGAAGGGAGGGATGTAATTAAATTATAATCTCTAAGTAAATAAATAAGTACAAAGCTTGTTTACAACCACACCTTAGTACATTACCCTACTGTATAATTTATAGTTTCAAATTAGTTTTATGGTTTTGGACATAATAAATGTACCCACAATTTTCAAAATTATCATGCCAAAGAGTATAGAAATAAAAGAATTTGTTACATCACAATGTCTAACAGAACTCCTCCTTCCACATCTTTCTAGATATTTAATGTGAAAGTACATATACACTGACATATGGTATTTCCTGAATTTGGGGGTAGAGTCATGGCATAAAGGAGAAATATAAAGTTTTTTAAAGCTGGCTCTTTCATTTAACACTGTTTACAGATCTCTGCACATATACACATAAGTTTTATTTAATTTTTTAATTTTTATATATTTAATTTTTAGAATAAATAATAATTTATTTAATAGTTCTGCAAATGGATGTGTGGTTTATTTTATTATTTTTCTAGAATGGCTTTTCAAAAATATAATTTTGTATCATTGTATATTTGCAAACAAACATCCATATATATTTATGTTTCTTTTTGTTTTTACTTTTATTATGTATGTATGTATGTATGTATATTTACGTATGTGTGAGAGACAGACAGATGGTACTGGAGATGGAATTTAAAAATCTGTTGATGTTGGGTTAAGGATATTTAATTTATGTTAATCACTTTTTAAAGTGATTTACATAGTTGACACAATTTAACTATGAAGCCATCTGACCTCAGGTTTTTCCTTAATGGGTGGGACACACCAAGTGGTCCCCATGACCTTTCTCCTTTAGAACCAGAATGCTTACTGGTCACCTTGAGGCTAAAAAGCCAGTAGAGGCAAGTTATGTTAGAGAACCCAAGTCAGGAAGCAGGGGTCAACCTTGAGAATAAGATGACTGCTACAGCCCAGGTCCCTGGGGAGGACACCAAGCCTGAGAAGGTCATGGTAAAGCAGGCCAAGTAGCAATGTGTCACTTGAATAGGAATATACTGGGCAGATTCTGCCTCTTATGAATATATATATACATATATATATGTGTATATATATACATATATTGAGAGAGAGAGTTGTCACTATAAATTCTCCTGCTCCTATTACCTGAGTGATGGAAATTAGAAGTATATACCAACATGTCTATCTTGTTAATGTACATTTGTGAGCTTATTTATAAAACAAAAGACTTAAATTCCCATTTGGTAAATGTTTTAATGTGTTTTCTGTATATGCAATAAAACACCATGACCAAAAGTGACTTGGGGAAAAAAAGATTTATTTAAGTTTACAATTGCATTCCATCATAAAGGGAAGCCAGAGAAGAAACTCAAGGCAGGAGCCTAGAGACAAAAACTGAAACAGACACCAGGAAGGAGTGCTTCTTACTAGCCTAATCCTCATGGCTTGCTCAGTCTGCTTTCTTATACAACTCAGAACTTCTTCTGAGGGGGTGCCCAAGTGGGCTAGGCCCTCTAAAATCAGTCACTAATCAAGAAAATGCTCCCACAGTCTTGCCTACAGGCCAATTTACAGGTAATTCTTCATACTTCTCTGGGTTTCTATCAAGTTGACAAAAACTAATTAACAGAAGTCAAATTGGTACCAGGAGTAGGGTGTTGCTGTGACAGACAGATCTAACCATGCTGCTTTGGGGAGGATTGTGAAAGTACATTAGAACTTAAGAACTTGAGTCCTATTGAGTGCTCAAAGCTTGGTTAAGTTATTATGTGAACTTGGAAAAGAATGCTGCAAACAATGCAGATTATGGAAACCTGGTTTGTGAAGATTCAGAGGGAAGCAATGATTCTCTCAGGGCTGTTCATGTGATGTTTTGAATTACAAACACATAGTTTCTGGTCAGGTGAGACTGAAGAATTAGCTGTGAGTAACAAGAATGCAGGGCAACCAAAGTGAGACTTGCTTTTCTGGAACAATAGATGCTAGTTGGCTGGGCTAGTAGCTATAAATTAGGTGTGGTTAAGAAGAAGACAGCATTATTAAGGTTAAATCTTCTGGGAAGTATTTCTTCCAGGTCATCATACAGACCTGGAATCCAAGGTTATATCTGGCACTGGTAGCCAAACTTGGTAATGGGTAAGTGTCAATCAGGTTGAACTGGTCTTGAAGGAGTAAAGGAATCATGGAGAGCAGATGAGACTTGGCATTTTAAGAGGTCAGGAGAGGTAAAAAGATGTGAAATATGGAGAAACCAACATATTGAAGATGTCAGCAGGACATCACATAGGATATCACATAGGACAGCAGCAGCTGTGGAGTGGAGCCAGTCTAAGCCTATAAAACTGGCTATGTGTGCTGTGAATGCAGATCCTGAGAAATAGAGATACACAAGCCCTTTGAAACCCAGATCATGAGTAAAGCCCAGATGTAGTACATTGAGCTACAGGATTTAATTTGCACTGTTGGGAGTTTGGTTTTGCGGTGTATACATTGTGATTGTGCCTTTGTTCTTGCCTCTTGAAATAAGATGTAACTTATCTTTGATTATATAAGAGTCCATAGTTATGAGACTGAGTTTTTAGAAAGACTTTGGGCTTTAAAAAGATGTTGGATATTTTAAAGTGACATCCATCAAACTTTTAAGCAATGGGACTTTTTTAAAGACTATGGGACTTTTTAAAGTTATTTATGTTTTATATTTTGACAATATTAACATGAGATTTGGGGGACAAGTTGAGATTTTGTGATTCAAATTGACAATGAGTCAGCTGTGCTGGCTGGTTTTGTCAACTTGATGCAAACCTAGACATAGATGGGAAGAAGGACTTTCTACTGAGCAGTTACCTCATCAAACTGGCCTATGGGCAAGTCTATGGGATCTTTTCTTGATTAACAATCAAGGTCCCAGCTCACTATGGGTAGTGCTCCCTGGACAAGTGGTCCTAGGTTATATAAGAAATCAGGCTCAGCTAGCTCTGAGTAAGCAAGAAAGTAAGAAGCATCCTCCCTGCTTCTGCTATAGTTCCTGCCTTGGCTTCTCTCAATGTACTGTGGCCCAAGATATGTAAGTGTAATAAATTCTTCCTTCTCCAAGTTTTTTTCGGTCATGGTATTTTGTCACAGCAACAGAAAGCAAATTAAGTGGTAGTCATTAATTCAGAACAAAGAGTTAGTATAAGAAGTAACATATACACAACGTGAAATACAAAGTAGATTTGGTTAATTTTTCACCTTATAAACATAATACTTAGACATCTAAAGACATCTGTCAATATGGCATGCTGAGGTCATCTTTTATGCTGAGGAGACTGCCAAAGTCCCATATATTTTCATATCTCCTTTTTGAATGTAGTCATAAGAGATGAGAGTCAGCTGCCTTCCTGTACTTTTTCCATTGTAATGTCTTCATTGTAACTTCTTCATTTATAAGAATGCATTTGGCCACTGGTAGTGGCACATGCCTTTAATTCCAGCATTTGGGAGGCAGAGGTAAGTATGTTTTTAGGTCACCCTCATCTGCAGAGTTCCAGAACAACCAGGGCTTAGGGTGCCCCCCCCCCTAAAAAAAAAAAAAGAATAGATTCAACTTTTCAGATAGCCCAAGATATTTGAAGCTACATAATCTAAAAAGTAAAATTGATCTGGGAACATGGCTCAGTAGATAAAATGCTTGCCATGTAAACATGTAGCCTGGAATTTGAGTCTTAAGGCAATTCCTATAATCGGGAGGTAGAGACAGGATCCCTGGGCAGACTGGCTAAGGATCTTAACCCAATCTGCAAGCTCCAGGCTCATCAAAACACCTTGCTTTAGTACACAGAATTAAAAGCAATTGAGGAACAAACCACATGTCAACCTCTGGCCTCCATGTGCTCATATACAAGCCAACACACATGTGAACATGTGTATATACACACATGCACATGCAAAAAAACCCACCATATAAAATTGGTTAACAAGCAATATAAAAATTTTGTTTAAGAATTTCTGTCTGTGTGTATATGCAGTAAAGACAAAGAAGGAAGCAGGCAGACAGTAAGAGATACCATGAGAAACTAGATTTTCATGGATGTTTCTGCGAAGACTTTAAATGTGTTTTATGCCTGTGTGTCTGAAATTTTCCCAAGGTCATGGCTCTGAAAGACAATTCCCATTTGGATGCAGACACTGTGGCATGTTTGCTTTGAAAGATTGATGATTTTACAGCTACAATTCATAAAGCTGGTGGTCATAAAACACCTAGCTCTCTCTTGGAGGCAGACCACGTTGACTATGTAAATACTGCTATCAACTTCCAACTCAGCTGAAACTACACTGGGCTGTGACATAGTGAGAGACTCTACCCCATAGCCATGGTCATTTCTTATCTCACACGACAGATATGACTTCCAACAGTACTGGAAAGTTAAGAGAGGAGATTTAGTTCCAAAAAAATAAAAATCATTAAATGATGAGAAATGAATGAAATACAAAAATATTTTATTTTTTAATTTAAAAAGTTTTTCCCATACCAACCATTGCTCCCCCACCTTTCCCTCCTCCCTCAGCCTCACCTCACCCCATCGTCCCATCCATTCCCTAGGGAGGGCAAGGATTCCCAAGGTGAATCAATTAATTCAGTCTGACATATCTAGTTGAGGTAGGATCAAGGCCTTTCTGCCAGTATTAAGGCTGAGTAAGCTGTTCCATTGTAGGGAATGGGTTCTCAGAAGCCAGTTCATGTGCTAGTAATAAATTGGTCCTATTGTAAGAGGCACCACAAACTGCAAAGAGTTCCACTGTCATCTACATTTGAAGGGTTTAGTTCCTTTCCCTTAAGGTTCCTCAGCTGTCATCTCAGAGTCAGTGAGCTCCCAATAGCTCTGGTCAGCCATGCCTTTGGGTCTCCTCCTCATGATCCTGATCAGTTTGCTCATATACTCTCTGTTCCCTCTCTTCAGCTGGACCAGGAGCTCAGCCCAGTGTTTGGTTATGGATCTCTGCATCTGCCTCCATCAGCTGCTGGATTAAGGTTCTAAATGGCAATTAGGGTGGTCATTCATAAGATAATAGGGAAAGGCTAGTTCAGGCTCCCTCTCCACTATTGCTTGGAGTCCTAGTTGGGCTCATCTTGTGGGTTCTTGGATGTTTCCCTAGCACCAGGTTTCTCTCTCTAACCCCACAATGGCTCCCTCTATCAGGAGATCCACTTCTTTGCTCTCCCTCTCTGTTGTTCCCCTCACTCTCTCCATTCCATTCTCTCATGTTCTCTTCCCACCTCTCCTTGCCCCCTACCATGATGCCAATTTACTCAGAAGATCATTTCTGTTTTCCCTTTCCAGGGGATCCATGGATGTCCCATTTAAGTTTTAAAATATGGAAGGAAACATAATATTTTGGAGACATTTTTATTTGTTATAAAGAACTTTAAGATCAGATTATGAGAAAAAAGAATAATCTATCTTTAAGGCTCTGGGCTCTAGTTTTCTTGAGTTGTCTATATATTTTAGAAATCAGTCCTCTGTCACTTGTAGGATTGGTGGAAATCTTTTCCCATTCTGTAGGCTGTCATTTTGTCTTATTGACAGTGTCCTTGGCTTTACAGAAGCTTCTCAGTTTCAGGAGGTTCCACTTATTGATTGTTGTTCTTAGTGTCTGTGCTACTGGTGTTATATTTAGGAAGTGGTCACCTGTGCCAATTCATTGGAGGGTATTTCCCACTTTCTTTTCTATCAAGTTCAGTATAACTGGGTTTATATTGAGGTCTTTGATCCACTTGGATTTGAGTTTTGTGCAGGGTGACAGGCTTGGATCTATTTGCATTTTTCTACACTCTGCCATCCAGCTATAACAACACCATTTGTTAAAGATACTATCTTTTTTTCCATTAAATATTTTGGGCCTCTTTGTCAAACCAAACCATGGTTTTTTTGGGTTAATGTTGGGATCTTCAATTTGAGTCCTTTGATACACAAGTCTGTTTTTATGCCAGTACCAAGCTGTTTTTTATTACTGTAGCTCTATAGTATAATTTGAACTTGGGGATGATGATGCCTCCTGAGGTTCTTTCATTGAGCAAAATTGTTTTGGCAATCCTGGCTTTCCTGTTATTCCAAATGAAGTTGAGCATTGTTCTTTCCGGGATTTGGCTGGAGTAGATGCTGAATTAAGCCACCTTGGAACCTTGGGACCTCCTGCCCTGGCTGGGGAGACAATAAAGAGATGGGAAAAGATAGAGTGACTGGGAGAGGCAGGAGGGGGAAGGGAGTTTGAACAAGGGGATACATGGATAAAAAAAAATGAGACTTTATTCAAAAATAAAAAATTAATTAATTAATTAATTTTAAAAAGGAAAAAAAAGAATAATCTATCTTGATTCTCTATTTGGAGTTTGCACAATGGCAATATCCCTGGCTGCTCTTATTCTGACAGACTTGTTTGTGTGAACATTCAGTTCCAACTGTCTTCTTACCCATCCCGTCTGTCACTTTCTGGTGGGACTTTGCATTAGGCTGTTTGCTCATGTAAGGCTCTTCACCTAAAGCCTCATTTCTCCTCCTTTTATCACCACCCTTTGTTTTCCCACCTCCCTCATAATTCCTTCACGTGTGAGTTAACATTTTCCTGAACAAAGTCGAGGTTTTAAGTCACACACAGTGATTCAAATAGTGATTCTTAATAATAACCTTAGGAAATAAAATTAAACTTTTACAAATTAAAAAAGGGCTGTTTAAATTATTCTAAATTATTTAAGCAATATATGCCTATAAAAACTGCAAAACATGATTCACAAGGCAAGTGATTACCAGCAAGTGTGTTTACATATTCACATGATACATGCTTTGATCTTAGAAAGAGAACTAATATAATATTTATTTCTCTACAGTTTGTGTTATTTTCCTTTATATCATTTCAAGTAAATAATCTTCTTGACACTTCTATCAGTGGGAACTCAGGAATACACAGCTTCACAAGTAGTCATCTTACTGTCACTGTGGGGCTGACTGTGAGATTGTCTGAACCTGGTTTTAAATCTTTCTCTGTTTGCAGTTATTTATTCTTTTATGTCCTGTTCAATGACACAGATCAATCTCTTGTTCTGGCCCCACAACAGGATTTAAAATACTACTAATAGCCTCCCCTTCTCTTTCTGACATTTTTTCTCCTCAGAGACTATGATTGTTTTCTGTCTTTGTGAATTTATTTTCTCCTTGTCATCATACCTGAACTTGGGGCCATTATCATTGTAGCACTTGCCATCTTACTCCTCTGCCCAGGAAGCTTCCCTTCATAAGCTTCCCTTACTCATCAAAGAAAAACTTTTCTTTCATCAGCTTGGTTATCTTAAGTGTTTTGGTGGAAACTTACATCACTCACATCCTGGTTCTGCTGTCATAAAAACTCATGGAGCATTTCCCATACCTATGTTCACATTACTTCATTGTCAAATTCAGAAAAAGACACAAACACAAAGGAAAGTACATATCAATCTCCCTGATAAACACAGATGAAAAAATTATCAATACTGACAAGTTGAATTTAAGATCACATCAGAAAGATGGCTTTATTATGACCAAGTTGGCTTCCTGCCAGAGGTGAAGGAATGGGACAACGTACATAAATCCATTCATTTTATCCATCAAGTACACAGACTCAAAGATAGAAGTCACATGACCATCTCAGTAGATGCACAAAAATATCTATGACAAAATTCAACATCCCTTCATGACAAAAGTCATGGAAAGGCTAGGGACAGAGAGGCATACCTCAACATAACAAAGGTTATATACAACAAGCCTAGCACCAACTCTGCACTCACTAAATGGAAATATGCTCAAAGCATTCCTGCTAAGAGCAAGACAAGTATGTTTACTGTCTCCACTCCTATCAATATAGCATGTGAACTCTTAGCTCATCAGTAAGAAAAAAGAAGACAATAAAAGTGATATAAAGATTTTTAAAAGAAAAAGTCAAGCTATCACTATTTGATGATAACATGATTCTATACATGTGACCCTAAAGATTCCATCAGAAACCTAAGAACACTTTCAACAAAGTCGCAAGATACAAAATTGATTGACTTTAGAACTATTTTGTCTTGTTCAATCGGTATGCTTAATGTGCAACGTTTTTTGAGTTGTGAGTGTGCTAGGGCTGGAGTCTAACTACTGGGACAGTGAGAACTTTCACTCCACCACTTTTTCCCTCTGTGACATCAGGACTTAAGTGGAGGGGGAAGAAAAGACAATACAAAGAGAAAGGGAAGGATAAGTAACACTAAGAACACTTGGGAAAGCCCTAGGGAATCATATTACTGTATAATTATTTAAAATACATATAATGCAAATAAACATGTGAGTATATATAGGAACACAACTTAGAGTTGTGTTACTTTGGGTGGTAATAGGCCCCACAAAAGCTATAGGCTACCTAACATGAGAGAAGCCCTTCCAATTGTTGGTTTGGGAGTCCAAGATACTCCTCAAACAATCTAGACTATTGCTTTTGCCCTGGTTGACTCCCAAAGTTCAATGTAAATCTCTGTTGCTGAGGACGCCACATACTTTGGAAACAGAACTAAGAAGAAGAAAACTGGAACTGATCTGAAAGCTTATTTCCTGAGAAGTAACTTTTAAATAGTAGAAGATGCTATGCAAGATGCCAAAGGAAAAAAGCAATTTATTGTCTTCTCCTAGCTTCCCCTGCGAATACAACAATGACCTACCTAGCAAGATATCTCTATATAATAGTAGCATTACTTATATCTTGGCAGTAACCAACAGCTATGAGGCCCTTGAACAAGACAGAAATCATGGCTGGTACTAGAACCCTAATCAGCTTTATTTTTCAATATTAGAGTTGTTCAAGCTTTTTTATTTCTGGAATTAAACATTTTTAGGTTAAATCTCAACCACTTTAAAATGGCACTACATCTCTGTGCTTCAGTTTCTTCATTGGTAGATTGAAGATAATGTTACACAACCTAAGGTTGCCGTGAGGATTGCTAGTAATGCATGTACAATGTCTCCATCAGCATCTGGCACCAAGCAGAGACTATGCATTTGCTGCAAAGATGAGGATGATAATACAAAATATGATGACAAAAATAGGGAACAACACCAGAAGGAGATATGACAACATATCATTGTGGGGTTAAGTTTTATTTTTTTCAACATATATATCTACCTATAAACCATTATTAGAAGGAGAAGTTAATATTTTAAAAAATAACATTGCTAATTTTTAAGCAATAAATTAATTTTTTTGAGCAGATTCCTGTCTGCCTTCACCCAACCCTTGAATGACATGCTTGGGTAAGTCATCTTTCATCTTCCTATGATTCATTTCTCTCATCTGTAAAATGAGAAAGTAAAGGATTAAAGGCCTCCACATAATCCTAGAGCCCTTGACATAATACAAAGCATCGATATGTAGCAACCCACTGGGAAACACTTATTATTTTCCATGCTCTCTACTGACTCAAATTTTTGATCCTGATGACCAGCATAACACAAACTTAAGTGCTTACTCTGGCCCTGAGTCTCAAGTCATCTAAGTACATGAGAGGAGCTTTTGCCTAAGCCAGTGTCTGACTGCTTCCTATGAAATAGCTTGCACTGAAAAAGCAGGACTCCTATTTGACCCTGAGAAAAACGAGACAGAAAAAGGATAAAGCATGGGCATTCATGTTTGTGGAACATCTATAATAGAGATTATTACAAACCTCATCGAGGCCTCACAACAACCTACATGGAAGGTTTTATTAGCTGTATTTCAAAGATAAATTCCTCAGAAAGGTTCAAAGTCAGGGCCCAAGACCATAAGCTACTCACTAACTTCAAAGCAGGATCTGACAAAGGCTAGCTAAGTGCAGTTTCAAGTTCCATGATGCCTAGGTGAGATCTGAAATCTACTAGAACTGGAATGCCAGTCAGTGTTTTAACTCAGCTTTGAGCATGAGTGGAGTAACCAAGTCCATGTGTGGTAAGAGAATTTATTCTATCATGAACAAGTAACCCATAGAGGGCGATGTCCTTCAATCATGACTGACTCACTCCAGTAAGCATCTTCAAAACTTTAATCCAACAGCTTTGTATTCCAAAGGCATGCTGCTGTGCCCGTACTTTGCAAGTCTGTGTGGGAATTAACCAAAGCAGCTACTGAGCAGTTCTTCCAAACCTATAGAACAGCAGATACAATTATAATCTGAAAAGTGGTCACTGTTTCATAGAAGCCATTTGGAAAATGAATAACGTGACTGTTTGTATGTGTTTTTTTTTTTTTTCCACCAATACACTTCTGTGCTCCTCTGATTTGATAGATCACAGATATCAAGGGCATTTGAGAGTAAAGTTAGCATATACATTTCCATAAAGTTTTCAGCCCCTCAACTGACACTTGCCTCTTCAAAGGAAGTAGCATTAAAAAAAAAAAAAAGAAGAAGAAAAAGAAAGAGCAATAAAGCTACAGTCTTGAAACCCAGGAACCTTTACTGTGTTTGGATAACCCCATTAAATTAGAATACTTGACCTTGAATAAGCAATATCATAGTTAAACGTTAGTTATGTGCCCATCATCTTCACTGTCATCACAATAGGCACTTTCTATCTGCCAGGTAAAACACACAATAGTCCTGAAGGTCTCACAACGATCTTATGAGGTAGACAGAGTTGTTATATCCATATTCAATGAAGGAGCTGTAGCACAGGAATGTTGGGTAACAGTCCCAATGTCACGGGGGGGGGGGGGGGGGGAAAAAAAGGTGGTGGAGTAAGAATTCTCACTATTCCAGTGGCTAGACTCCAACCCTGGCACTTTCTCAAAGTTTCTGATTGCCTCTGGCAGACAGCCATAGAGGCAAGTATATGCCAGTAAATAAGGATTGTTTAAACAAATAATTTTCATGGGTTTCCTTGACCCATTTAAGGAGTCCTATATTAACCAGCTACTGTGATGAAAATAGACAAAAGGATTGGTGAGCACTGGAGTGATTTCAAGGACAGTTGCATGCTGTTGGATCACAGGCCACAGGGGTAGGAGGAACTTCACCAACCTAATGAGATGCATGTATTTAGGGGATTAAGTCTCATTGTTAGGACAGAGCATCTGACTGGGAGCTGTGAGGAAAGGTGGGGAAACTACTAGCCTAAGCAACTCTTACCAATTATCTTCAGGGGCTATATAGTTCACAAATCTGCCCTCCTCTTGATGCCATGGAGTTCTTCTTTCTGAGCATTCCTCCTCTGCAAGCCAAGGACTGATAAGAAATGAGAACAGAAAAGCCAGGAGCCATACTTTCTGTCTCAAGTGGCTTCTTGGCATCTCTGAGATTTTCACACAGGGTGACACCGGTTGAGCTGGTCTATGCCCTTCATAGCAATATATTTTCTTTTTATCTCTCCTCCCTATTGAGTAGGGTGAGGCAGAGAACATGCCAGAAATATTTTTAAAGAAATCTCTCCTCCTCTTCTTCCTTCTTCTTTCTCCTCTCTCTCTCTCTCTCTCTCTCTCTCTCTCTCTCTCTCTCTCTCTCTCCCACCCCCTTCCATTTTTTCCTCCTTTACTTCCTCCCCATTCTCTTTTCTCCCCTCACCTCTCCAGAACATGAGGAGATCCATTACTAAATTTGCTTAGATATGAGTACAGGAAGAAAGATATGGGAACTGAGGAGCCCACGGGACAGCTAACTCTGCTGTTACAAACATCTACCCAAGAAGCATATCCCCAGAGTCACATCTGGATCCAAATATTGCTCTTCTGTCGTCTTGGGCAAAGCTCCTTGGAGATTAGGGTTTTGGTTGCCTGTTACAGGGTTAGAACCCCAGGATGTCCAGGAGGGTGACAGCACACTGGGGAGACCTCCTGTGGCACGCTGGGGCTGTGGTAAAGCTGGCAGTGGGTTCTCTGAGGTTTGTTCTTGCCTTTTACTAACCAGGAGCTGCCCTTGATCTTTGGACCTCTTCCCAGGCCCAGGAGAGGTAAAAATCTGATATTGCCTTGGGTGTGACCCCAGCCAGCCTTGTTAATAAACATTCCTTCCTGTTTCTCTACTCTGACAAAGGAGGAGGGAAACAAGGTCCGGGGACAAAAGCAGAGATCATGCTAGAAACAGACCTCAGCAGGGGAAGTTGCTCTGGCTAGAGCTGAGTCAGTCCCTGGTTTTTTTTCCTATTTGTGCGGTTCATTCACTGAGGCAAATCAGCCCAAGCTGGGTTGAACTCTAACCTGCCTCGACCAGGAAGTTGCAAATGGGTCAGGACTCTCCCATTTCACCTCTTTTCCCACGGCACCAAAAAGGTAGAGTCTCCCAGCCCCCATTTAATTCCTGCATCAAAGGAACACAGTGCTGGTACACTTGTGTTTGGGTCTATGTAAATGTCATTTCCATGAGCTGTTCAGATTCTGTGAAGACTTCCCTATGTTTTAGACTAAAGTATACATAAACAGAATGCCTTTGTATATAGCACCAGCAAAGCTTGAGTTCTATAGGTGCTTAGCATGCATGAGGTTCAATCGCTAACATACAAAAATCAAATTTATATATTTTATATATAAACTATTTAATGTATGTGCATATATGTGTGCATGTGTATTTTTCAATTTTTGACTGAAATTTCTTTATGTGTAATATTTTTCCCCTAAAAAATGCAGCCTCTTATTTTTATTATTAAAAAAACTTTTCTCTCATTACCTTCCAATACTCCCAGTCCCTTATTCTGTCTTTCCCTTGTCTAAATAAGATTTTAGTAAAATCCCTTTGTTCATATTCTGCTCTATATTTGTGCATATCTATAGTCATTATACAGTTTTTAACCCAGTTATTCAGGAAAAGTCAGTCTTGCTTAAAACTCTCCAGAAACCTCCATTTGTGTTAGAATAGTTCTTCTCAGGACCACTGGACCATCTAGGCCTCTCCTCTGCCTAACTCACCAACAAGGCTCCCCACATCCATCATGGGCACATATTGCCTTCCATATTCTTTGGACATGTTGCTGTTTTTTCTTATTTTTTAGGACCACTTCCTCCTCACAGATAAGTGTCATCTTAGAGAAGCGACTGTTGCTTGTCACACCAAACAGGCTGTGATCTTTTCATGCTCTGCATCTATCCTCGCTGTCTGAATTTCATACTATTTTAAAGTTTTTGCTTCTCTTTTCCTTCTTAGTTTTTGTCTATATTCACTCATCCTTGGGTCCATTATTATGCTTTAGGGAAGAAAGAAAACTTCTTTTGTGGGTAAGTTTGCACCTGGCAATAGTAATACTTTTTTAAGTTTTTTACTTTCATACACATTTTTTAAAAAAGCATTGTGATGAACATGGTGATGCATGCCTTTAAGATTAGAAATCATGAGTCAAAGACAGGTGGATCTCTGTGAGTTAGAGCCATCTTGGCCTACATAGTGAGTTCCAGGCCAGCCAGAGCAGCAAGAGCTTGCCTCAAAAAATAATAAAAGAATTGTATTTATATTTGTCTTCTCTCACCTTCTTTTCTGCTTCCATTTTCTGATGATCCAGGAGGAAATTTTCAACTCACCACTACATCATACTAGAAAAAACATCTCCTATATATCAGACACTCAATAAATAGTGTTCAAACAACAGTTCTGGCTCATCACCATGCCTACATGAAGATCTTCCATTTGAAAAATTCCAGTTGGCTTGAGTCTTACTTTGCATTAAGTATTCTCATGTGGTTTGTGATATCCTCAGATACCTGTCAAAACATTCAGAAGTCTCCAATGTTGTTCAGTCTAGTTTTTGACCCAAAAGGTAAGAGAATGTCATACACACTCTAATACCTCAGATAATCTTTTTCAAACTTTTTGTAATAAGGCATAACTAAAAACTGAATAATAGCATTCAGTGGGGAATCAGAATCAGAATCTAAAGTGCCTATCTTTGAAGTCTTGTGTTTTATTTTTAAAATTCAGGTGAATTTTTCATTCCAATGCATGAAGTATCTTGGTTTGACTTCATTTACAAGAGCTTTCCTTTCAGATTGTTGGAGAAATAAGTGAACCCTCCAAGAAGATGTGCCCTGTTTACCATGAAAAATCATCAAGAATTCTAAGTGCATGTGGCATGCCCATAACCATCTAGAAATGACTGTGAAGGGCCCTTCAGGTGTGCAGCCCCTCCCACCTCTGGATATACGCATGTGCCACAGTAAATAAGGCCCTGCACTGTGGCAACATAAGCAACCTGAGGAGGTGACAAGGCTATGAAGTTTGAAAGAAAAACTTAGAAGTTATATCTTTCTGCACTGTTCTCTCTTTATGCGCCTTTCTCTTTTTAAAATTGTTGCTTTTCTTTTTCCTGTCAGTGTGCTTGATATAATTTTTTTTTAAAAAAAGTGTAAATCCCTTTCACTGGCAAGATAGACCAGAGAGTGGCCATAAGATCAAGTCTAGCTTTTGCTATACGGTAGCATAAATGTTTCTGAGTATTACTCTCATCTGGACAATCTGTGATCATTCTAAGGAATGTGTTCTCCCATAGCCTTCCCTTTAAATAGACTAGCAGTAACCAATCCAAACAAGTCACAAGCAATTATGATAAATTTTCTAAGATGCCAGGGCAAAAGAATCCTTGTGACTCAGAATAGTTAGTGTTCAATCCATCTATTAGGAAATCAAAAGCTCTGAAACATCCTAATGAGGTCATTCTCCCACTATATTTCTATGGTCTGGAACTGGTAATTACCATTTGTTGGGCACTGAGAATCAGTGGCTTGGAACCCAGATATTTATTAATGTGTGTAGATAGATAGATGATAGATAGACAGACAGACAGACAGATACATTCATACATACATACATAGAGAGAGAGAGAGATTGCCTCTTCTGTTCTCTCCTTGTAAGCACCATTGCTATATAAGTGTGTGAGTATGAGTGTGTACATGCATTATATGTATTATAAATATAAATCATGATGGTGTTTGCAGAAAAAAGACAGAAGAGGCAACCAGAATGGTAAGAGTAAATTTGTTTAACTAAATATCATCAAATAAATTACTAAAGCTATTTTTAATAAAGTATGACACAAGAGAATCATTCCTTTAGGGATGCAGAAAATTTGCATAATTAGCTCTTTCAATAGCCCAGAATTTGAAGATTATTATTTCATGAGTATCTGTAATAGTAAATATGGTCACCTCTTCACAGAGTATAGTGGACTGATGTTTCCTGATTCTGTTTTCTGAAATCTAACAATATTGGTTATAAAGTTATGTTTTTCCATGAATGCAACCATCTAATGTAAACACCACAAGGAAGCTAAGGCAGGAGGATTCCTAGATGTAGAACCCTCTGGCAGGTCACTTTGCCTTATGGACTTCAGTCATCATTGCCAAACTTTCTTGAAATTTAAATATTAGGGTCTTCCTTTTTTGCTTCTCTCCCATCTCCTTCACAGGGCTCAGTCCTGCAAGTATATTTTTTCATTCAACAAAAAAATAAAAGAATTAAATTATTTAATATACCTATGATAACTGGTCCAAGAAGGAAAGTCATGAGTGATTTTAAGAGAATTTTTGACCTAAGTATAATGAAAATTTATAATAATAACAAAGTCATATCAGAAATGTTTGTGCTTTACAGATGGAGGTGAAAGTAATCAATGTCTAAAGTTATTTATTTCATATTTAGTGATATATTCAGTCCACAGGTTGTTTAGAGAATAAAAGTATTCCTTTAGGGTGGCACAGTGGTGATAATTCAGTTCATATGTGTGTTCAAAATATTTTTGTATTCTTTCTTTCCAGTGTTTATTTACCCAGAAGTGTAACAGTAGTTAGGGTGCTCTTTAACCCATCCCAAGCCGCAGTAAACATTTTTTGAAGATCGTAAGTTATTTAGAAACTCCCATTCAGTGTGCAGGTGGGATTAACTTTGTCCTCCATCAATCACCACCTTCCTTTAATACTGTGACCCCTGCTCTGTGTTTGCTTAGGTCCAGATGATGAAGGTATTCAGCTAATTATACAACTTCCTTCTCTAGTAGAATAATTTCAGCAAATTGTATCTCGTTCTGACAGATCTTTCAGGAAAGGCTGTGTGATATAGAGTGAAGGGCACTGAAGTAGAAGTTCAGAAGGCAATGTACTTGTCTTAGCTCATGTGCTAGACACATTGTCATGCATGGATCTCCTTCCTCATGAATGCTCAGAATCTTTTAAAGGGAATTCTATTTTTATTTGGACTCAACAGACCAAGTAAAAGAGAAAAATTTTGTGTCTAATGTTAATTTTCAACCAACAGAAATGTATTTATTATAAAAAGCAATAATTTAGATTTGGCTATTTCTTCAGCATCCTCTATTATTAGCCCCAAAGAGATATAGGAATGCTTGCATAAATTAATTGCATATTGGCATATTGTCACATTTCATTTTAAACAAAGACTCAGTGAAGTAATAATGGCAGATGCTACATAGCACTACTGACACATGGATGTATCCTAATCACATAGTCTCTTAAAAACCTCTTTTGCTGATAGAAGAAGCAAAAGAGAGAAGTCAGAGAGATATATGGTACCAAAGAGAGTCAGAAGGGATTGAAGGCCTCTTCTGTCTAATAGAGACAATGGGGACATGAGAAGAAAATAAAGAATGTTCCCAACCTGGAAGTTTTTGAAAAGGAACCAAGGTCAAGTCCAAAACAATAGCTACAGCTCCTAACCTTACATACTCTGTGCCCAAACTTTTAGCACAAGGTAGGTAAGATAATTGGTGAGTAAGGTAAGATAGATAAAATAATAGGTGGGTATTCTAGGCCACTGTTTGTGGTTGTTACACAGCAACAGAAAACAAATGCACCAATTTTCTGACTCCAATATTATTATCACCACAGCCATGTTACCAGACTTAATCAACAGAAATACACAGCAGCAGAACAATAAGGGAAAATACTTACCTTCTAATTTTTCTTATGCAATTTTGTTCAAAAAAAATTATTTTCTTGCAGTGAATACTTTAGACTTACCCATTTCCTTATGTTTTGAACTTACAAACTTGAGCACAGGTTTTAAGAAGTCAGATTTCTCACTTCCTGGTATTTATTGTTTATTCTAAAGGATTTCAGGAAAACTACAAAGTATTGTAAGGTTGGTTTTGCTGTAACCACTAAGGAGTATTTTAAAAACATGCAAATAATGAGCTGATGGTTCTAAGGGGATTGTTTAAGAGAGACAGAACAGTGTTGTTTATCTAGCTACTCTTCCGCTGCTTGAAGACTGCAGACTTTTTCTTTCGAGAATTCTTTCTTCCCTGGAAATTCAAGTGCTTCCAAGAAAACTATCATGACTTTGTGAAGCCCAGCATCCCTCGGGAATATCATAATGATCCAGAGAAGGGCGACTTAGTCAGTCTGGAAGAATCCAAACCTACACTGGAAAATTTTAACTTTTCTCCTGAGACAGCATCAATTAACTTATCACTAGGCTTGAAAAATATTGTAGGATGTAGAATTCAGGCATTGTTAGAAGTAATGTTCTTTGCCATGCCTACGGAGACAATGTCCAGTGAAAGAGAAAGGAAGCAAACAGGAAGAAACACAGAAATGAGAGTTGGAAAGAAAATGCTGCTCTGCCATGCAGCTGCCCCTCACGCTATCTATGGCTTCATTTCTAGACCTTCCTGACATTCCATAGACTAGCATGTTTCTCCTTTGTCCTAAGCCAGGCGTTCAAGGAGGATTCAGTCTCTTGCAGAGACATGACTCACACAATAGAATTATTTTCTTTTATCTTGAAAATATCATCATGTGGTATGAAAAATTTTTAGCCAAGAAACTTATCCAAGATATTTCAAGACACTGGTAATCCATCAGGCTTCCATTTTTATTCTTTTTAGATCAGAACATGAGCTGTATTACTAAAAGTGCTCAAGGACTGCTTTCTACTCACAACCATACAAAACACTCCCATTTTGGACATAGACACATGAAATCATTAACAATATCTTGAATCTAGCAGCCTATAAAATGCCAGTTGTACATATTATCTGTTTTATACCTAGTGCTTAATATTTTTAATTAGTACTAAAATTAAATGAGTAAACAATGTTGCATATTGCTAACCACATTTAGTAAGCTTAAAACAAAATAGCAAGTCAGATAAAGATCTATTCTACTATAAAATCAATTGCTTTTTTCCATTTCTATACATAGCCTCAGAGGAAAAAAAAGTACTACAAATTTAAATCAAGTATCTATGAAAAGCAAAAACTGAAACTTTAATTTTTACATTTTGACAAATGATCACTTTTTAAGTGCTTCTCTGCTGAACCACTTTTCCCTGCTGTGATACTCTGCCTCACTGTTGCCGCAGAAGCAAAGGCACCAGCCCAACCATCACCCGAGCCTCTAAGATTATAAACCAAAGACTAAATCTTCCCTTCTTTAAACTTTCTTTCTTGGGTATTTGTCATGGCAATGAGAAACATGAAACACACCACCATGATCAGGGATATTCAGGCCACATGCTCCTAACAGCAGAATACATAATACAATGGGAACAAACATTAGTACAATAAGTTGCTGTAAAATCATCCAACTGGATATTATTTGGTGACAACAATAAATACACTATAGTTGTATATATGAAAACCAGTGAGTCTCAAAATAAACTTTCAATAAATTAAGTTCAAGAAAAAATTTACACTATAGGATTTTGCTTACATCAACTTCAAAAAGATGCAGAGCTGGAGAGGTTGTCCTGGAACTCATCCACAGCTGGAAAACTCGGCTAATAAGTTTGTAGTCTGAACAAAACTCAAGAAAGAAGTTGGTTTCAGAGCTAGGAAGGGAAACAAGGCCATGTGGAAGACACATAGAGTCACTGAAGGACTGATAAAGATGCTTTCTTTAAATCAGAACTATGAGTAAGATGCTTATTTCTTGCTTTTAACCCCCTGTATAAGGTGACTTTAAAACAGAACTAATATTTATAGCTACTAAATGACATAGTTTGAAAAAGTAAGAGTGACAACAATATTTAGCATATATTCTAAGCTCTTGATTAAAGTTTGGAGGTATAATGATTATGTCATGGTATGCGGACATTAGAAGAAGAAAATCCAAAGTACATCTTTGTTTACACTCTTGTGTTCTGAGACTTCTGGGATTGCACATAAAATCTAGTCTTGTTACAGAATCCATCGTGGTGTGTATCAAGCTTTACTCATTCAAGAAATAGTACAAGAAAGGATAGTTGGATCCTCAATTACAGCTAAGGTTCCACTTGGCCAAACATCAGGCACCAGTGAAGATCTACACCAAAGAATATAATGTGTTCCATTGTGTAATACCAGAAGATTACAGTCAGCCTCTAAGAAAAAGTTATAGATTTGTAGCTATATCTCAATAGATAAAATAACAGACCAAATCAAATGCCTGCTTCAACATATCCTGAAAATGTAAGAATATAGAATTTATAGAGTATTTTAACATCCCTTTACTGGATGCTTTACTTAGCAGAAAAGAAGTAAGACTTACAGAAGTCAATTTACTTATCATAAGAAAGAAGGGAGTTGGCAGAGTCAGCAGTGAATTGAAGGTTTAAGTGCAGAAGCCATGAAAACTGTTCAGCATTTGGCATCAATCAGATACAGCAGAAGGGACAGTGGATGGGAGTGGAAGAGAAGGTGGGGGAGATAAGCTCCGAAGCTCCCTCACTAGATTACCTTCCAGGACAGTCCCAGTTACAGTCCAGTGGAGCTCTCCAGTAACAAGCCTAGCAGACCACTTTAGGATGTACATTACATGAACACCTTTTGGCCCAAGCTCTTGGGACATATAGAGGCCTGGCTAATATTGAAAAAAAAACCAAAAAACAAAAAACAAAAATTCCACTCTCAACTGGGTCTAATATATTTTATGGCCATATACTTCTTGCTTAATTATTCTGTTGTTGAAGGCTATTATTCCTAGATAAGGCTGAGTAGACAATATCTCTCTGTAAGTGCTCAGAGAAAACTTGTTAGGCTTAAAGCTGTTTGGAGATCATTTGAATAAATTCTATTTTCCCTATTGAACCAAGAGATACAACTATTTATTCAAAAGAAAAATGGACCAACCAGAAACATCTCTGTACACATTAATCCCTACAAGCCTTATGTCACAAGGACAATTAAATAAAATCTTGGAAAGAACCTTTATTTCAGGCTGTTATCAACTTTAGTCAGCTGACAGAGAAAGTGGGTCTCAGGGGTGAACTCTTGAACCAGGAAAGAATGCCTAAAAGTTTCTGTCAGGTGATGTGACCTGAAAAATTGTTTCCATCTCTTGGCTTATCTTTATGACTAACAAATGATTGCCTCTTATTTGCTTGGAAACTAGTTATATTGTTGAGACTGTCACAAATATGAGATTTCCTTCTTAGGAAAAAAAGTTCATTTCCTAGGTACAAGGTTTAAATTAAAGGAAGAGAAATTTAGATTATAAAACTATGTTTTTCTTGTTCCCCTCCTCCCTTTTGCCTAACTTCCAGAGTTTAGGGTCCTCTTTAACAAGTAGGTCTTCTGAGGGCCACATGGTAGAGCACATCTTTAATCCACATGGGAAGCAGAGGCAGGCAGATCTTCATGAGTTTAGCTCAAACTTGATCTACAGAGTGAGTTCCAGATCATCCAGGGCTACAAAGTGAGGCCCTGTTGAAGAAGGTGAAAGAGGAGTAGGAAGAAGAAGAGGAAAAGAAGGAGGAAAAGGATGAAGGGGAAGGAGAGGAAGTGGAAGAGGGCAGGAGGAGAAGAGAGAGGTCCTTCTGAATAAAATCTAGACAATTCACTAGCATTTATATCTTAATCTGTCACTTCCCCACAGTATTGGTGGTAGCCATGACAAGAAGGTATAACCTCATAAGCTGGTGATTTGTCACGAATTACTTATTAACTGGGTTTCATTAGATATGTCCAATTAAATATAATCCCTTTGTGAATTTCTAGATCTGAAATCTGTTCAGGTTTTTTTTCTCCTTTGTAAATTAAAGAGTTGAGTTGTGATTGAGGCATAGTATATTATTACTCTAAAAGAATAATTTGATCTGCAAAGCCAAGTTCAAGTTTCTAAAGGTCTAAATCCTGCAAGCCTGTGACTGAGCTTTATGGTATGCCTTGTTGTAGCTTGACTAAATCATAATTTCAGAGGTTGTTATTGCAAAGGGCTGACTCAATACCTATAAATTACCAAATAATATGCATAAACAAATAATTGAACAATTAGAATAAAACTCCCTGCTCAAATGTTTTATTATCAGAAATACTGGATTAAGCACAGCACCCACTATACCTAGAGGAAATATTTAATAAACAAAAAACTCATCTCCATAGCATAATGGGTCACACAGTGACTTATTCAAAATGTAGTATCAGGACAAAGCAAAATTATTTTTCAGATTAATCACAAATTAAAGAAATCAGACTAAGGAAAAAGAACAAAAAACATATAAGAAGGACCATGTCTCTCAGACAGTTACAGCAGCATTTTAACATTTGAAATTACCTTAGTTTAAATAATTTGAATAAATATACCACTATAGTCAGAACATCCAGATACTCTTGGTTTTTGGTTAAGTTCTTTGCTTGTTTAAAGCCTTCTCATTTTTTCTTAATGCTGAGTAGTACTCCACTGTGTAGATAAAGCATCCCTCCAGATGAACACTTGACCCAATCTTGATATTGGGATGAGGAAGTCGAACTTGCCTGGAGTGGATGCTGAACTAAGCCACCTTGGGACCTCCTGCCCTTTTTGGGGAGGAGATGAGGAGATAGGGAGAAGAGAGAGTGACCAGTAGGGGTCGGAAGGGGGAAGGGAGTTTGAACAAGGGGATACATGGATAAAAAATGAGACTTTATTCAAAAATTTAAAAAAAAAACCTTGTCTTGGATGTTTTGTTTCTTAGACATTGACCTACCAATAAAAAAATTCCTCTGAGATATGAAATGCCTTACTAAACAGCACACATTCCTGCTCTGTTCTTTTGAGTGTATATAGTCCAAAAGAAGTTCACCAAACTAAACAACATATTCAACAAAGATGCCATGTAGAGCTTGCCCCTGGATGCCCGAAGACCATTTTATGGTATCAATCTCTGGCAGTATTTGGAGACTAGAACACCCAGTCAGTCTTTGGCTACAGACAAACTGCAGGTGCAGTTGGAGTACTCGGTGGAGGATGTCAAGGCAAGAGAAAGCAGTGTTATGTCATCCACCCAAGGCCCTTGATGTGGAAGGAACAATTACCTTACACACACACACACACACACACACACACACACACACACACACACACACACACAATCATTGTAATCCCCACTACAAGGACCTGGGGTGTGGGAAAGGAAGTCCAACATAAATTTGAAAGCTAGATTTACAAGGTAAGAGATCTGAGAGCTTCAAGTGGAGGAGGGTTTCCAGCATTTCAGAGAACTGTTTTGTTTGTTTTCTGTCTAGACTGAGAGTACAAATGCCTAGGAAATACGCTTGAGGCCAAAAGATATCTCAGGATCGTTTTTTTTTTCTTCCATATGGAGTTCTGGGTTATGTGTATATGGCACTGATTACTTTCAGGAATCTAACTGTGGCTATGATGGTACCTCTCATGCTCTCTTTGTCCAGTCAGCAATCTATGTGGTTGCTACTACTTTCCATGAATGTCCTTCTCATACTAGTTTCTTGCTAGTTAGATGTTCATCACTTAGAAATCTATACAATGCAAAAAGAAAGCATTTTTAACAAATGGTACTGGCATAACTAGATGGTACTATGTGGAAAAATGCAAATAGATCTATATCGATCTCCATGTATGAAACTCAAGTCAAGACCTCAACATAAACCTAGTTAATCTAAATCTAATAGGGAAAAATGTATTGCTATAGAAAATCACTTCCTAAATATAATACCAGTAGCACAGACACTGAGTGCAATAATCAATAAGTGGGACCTCCTGAAACTGCAAAGCTTCTGTAAGGCCAACGACACAGTCAATAGACAAAACTACAGCCTACAGAATGGGAAAAGATCTTCACCCACCCTACAAGTGATAGAGGACTGATCTCTAAATTATGTAGAGAACTCAAGAAACTAGGGATCAAAAATCCAAAGAACCCAACTGGAAAATTGGAGCTAAATAGGGAATTCCCAACAGAAGAATTCCAAATGGCTGAAAGATACTTAAAGAACTGCTCAACATCCTTAGTCATCAGAGAAATGCAAATCAAAACACCTCTGAAGTACCATTCTATACCTGTCAGAATTCCTAAGATCAAAAAACACAGATGACAACCTATACAACCTATGACAGACTCTTGGAATAATTAGTAACTATTTGCTTAGGTCACAGTAACTTTGAGGTATTATTGTTTCACCAACTGATTATCATTAGCTCCAAAACTGTACCATAATCTACCCTTCACCCTCTCCAACCGTTTATCTTGCTTCTGGCCCACGAGTAACCCCAGCTCTCTATATACCAAGAGATTCATATATTTACTTAATCTTTAACAACTCTAAATTATCAGCCCTGGTATCCACATTTCTAGATGAGAAAAGTGAGACTCAAGAAAGTGTAGCAACTTGGTGTAAGGAACTGAGCTTGTAAATGACAGAGTACAAAGCTGAAATCAGTGCCCAATACTCCAAATATATTCTCACAACATTATGTTACCTTTATACCAGCCATTTTCCTCAATAATTTAAGTCATTTTTAGTCACACATGCTTTTTCTGAACCTTGGAACCTCTACATTCAGAATATATGCCCTTCCTGAATCTAGAAATGACTTTACAATCACCTCAGCTAACTAATTTTTGCACAAGCAAATCTGTACAACTTCCAGCTCTGCGTTATAAATGATAACACAGCTTTGTCTGGCTCACTTTTTTGAAACTGCACTCTAGGAGGCCTACATTGCCATATAATAAATAAATGCTACCTAAAATTGCCATCCATGAGGGACCAGTAAAGAGATCACACAGAGATAGAGAGGCATGAAGAGACCCAGCTGCTCAGACGTCCTTTACTCAACCCCAACAGGAACTTATTTCTTGAACTAGAGAGGAGCTATTTCAGCCAAATCCTGTCCACACTGCAAAAGTTATGAGGTATATATATATATATATATATATATATATATATATATATATATATATATATATATGATCCTTATTTAAATCAGAAAATGTTAGACTGTTTTGTTTCTCAATAACAAAATCCAAAGGCTATAGAAACTTCTAATATCAATTATTTGCTTTCATTTCTCCTGATGACAGATCTGCCATGGTCTTCATATGTAGAGCCATCACCAGCTAGCATACACAAACCCTCCCTTAAAGAGCTATGAGCTGATCCAAATCACTGGAGATATCACAGAGTCAATTATCTTTCTTTAAATCTGTAACTGGGCACTTCAGGGTCCAGATATGACATCAGACTTTCTAGGTTATTCTTTGTTTTCTACTATGTTCTGCTACTTTTTCTGACTATACCTCTGTTTCCTCCAAATAGGAGTTAAACTGACACTTTCATTTCAACCATGGTGGAGAAATTTACATACAAGTCCTAGAAAAGCTCTTAGTTTCTGTATTAATTGCATTTACATTAATGTGATGAAACAGTAAGAAGAGTAACATGAAGGAGAAGAATTTGTTTCAGCTCATGGTTTCAGAGAATTTAGTCCATCATGGCAGGGAAGGGCTAGCTCATGTCCCTGGAAGGAGAAAGTGTGATAGAAGACCAGTTGGGAGAATCTCCCAAAGCCTACCGAAACTTCCCCAAATAATGCCACAAACTGGAGTCTAAGTGCTCAAAGCATGAACCTGTGGGGACATTTCAGGTTCAAACTTTAAAAGTATTTAACAGGACTTTTTGGTTGTGTTGTTGTATATACTGGAAGACTGACTATATTGCATAACAAATATTTATTTCTGTTTCTTTATGTGAACTATTAGTCTCTTTGAAGAAAAACAGCAATACACACTTAACACCTAATGCTTTTAATGTGAAAAAAATCATTTTGAATGAATATACAAATAGGTGAGGGGTGCTGAATAAGCAATTCATATTTCTAAAAGACATATTTAGTGTTGGCTATATGCTATTGTCCACATCCTATCCAATTCTTCTCTCTTTCTTAGTACTGCTACCATACCATAGGCATAGCTTTGAGGCTACTTCATCCACAAAGCCACACAGCTTTGTCAGACATCTTCACTTGGGCAAATGACAGTTCAAATTAGATGGCAGGGCTGTAAGGAAAGCCACTGCCACAAATCTCATATAGATCCCTTTTCTCCTTCTAACCATTTTATAGCATGTCATCTAGGTGCCTGGCCTTGCCAAGTAAAATCTAGTTAATCTTTACAATGCCATTCCCCTTTATGGACTGTATGATATGGCAGTGCCATATGGTGAAAGTACTATTGAAAGGACTCTGCTCTTACCTGATGAGCAGTTTGTATTGCACTAAGCAAATAATTTGCCTCTTGCATCATTCATTATATTTGCCCAGTGATTTCAGCTCAATGGAAAATGCACCCAAAGAAATTACTGAACAGCAATACTGCCTGTATTAATGAGCTGAGAAAATAAGTTATACAATTAATTTTTACATTCTACATTAATTCAATGTAGAGTGTAGCCATGGCATATATAGGCATGAATTCTCATAATAAAAGCTGACAATTTCTGGGTATTCCTGATGAGTTGCAATAACCATCAGTGGAGCCCACAGCTACTGCAGGACAGCAGTACCATTTGAGGACATCTTGATCTCAATATACAGAAAATCCCAGTGCTTTCTTGCTTTGGCTGATTAAAATGCATCAGGTTGGCCTTAGAGGGAAATGTGAAATTTATCTCATTGTTGCTGTGATTACAGGTTGTGTGTTTATTATAGCTTTAATCATGTCTGCATTCTTTCTCAGAAAGAGCTGTTTGAAGCCTGCAGAATGCTGAGGTTTGGACACATTACTGAGGTATGCCACCACAGCTTCTGATTGGGCAGCCACTCTCAGACCATGTAGGCCTTTTGCTGTTGACTCATCAGAGGGCAGCAACTTGGAAGCTTGATGTCAGCATGCAAGAATGTCAGGCTGCTCTCTCTGGCAACCACCTTCCTGCCCCCCTCAACTCCTTACTCAACCCAAAGCTCAGTAAGGCTGTCTAGGTTTACACTGTGGCCAGTGTCCTGCCTGGGGTTTTCTTTTTTTTTTTTCTTTATTTATTTTGTATTCATCAAAAAAAACAGTAAAATGAATTTAAAATGCTGAAAAGTTAACAATAACTATAAAGAGGATAAGAATCATAAGCATGACTTACCAAGGATGATAATGCAAATAAGATTGCTATACATATATTTACTTTGTGTTCAGCTTTCCCTCTGAATTTTTTTCCCATCCCTGTATATCCTTATTCAAGGTCCCTTCCCCTCCCACCACATCAGGTCATTTTTCTTCTCCAAAACTCCCCATCCCCTCCCTGGGCAGGGAGCAGACAGTCCTATGGTCCCACTGACCCAATAATGTTTGGATCAGTCTCCACTCCTGGCAAAATCCAGTTTTGTCCATCCTCCCTCAAGAGTGAGTCAGGTGTTCCTATAGTTGGAGTGGGGTCCGAAGGGTCAGTCCAGGGTGTTTCTGATCCCAAGCTGTTCAGTGGTTGTGGTTTGCAGCTGCCTGGGGTTTTCACTGCCCTAGTTATCATGCTCCAGCAAAACAGAAAGAAAAGCAAAGGACAAACAGAAAAATCCAGATCTTCGTTGGCAACCCTAAACTCTGGTTGTGAACAGGCTATATGTGAGACTAGGTATGGCTGTCTGTGTGGTCCTCTACAAACACACACACACACACACACACACACACACACACACTTTTCCAACAGGAAACACTAGAATGTAGGATATATTCTGTCAGTAGGCATAAAGTAGCTTTCTAAATTATGGAGGCATTATATGCTATCATACTCCTGGCTATTTGATTTGCCTCAAGTTCCCCTTTGCTCTGACTACTCCCACTGAAGCCTTCAATTGGACTTAGGACTGTCTCTGAGGTGTTTTACAATCTCATGATCTGAAATAATTAGATTTCTTTTTTCAGAGGAGTGGCTTCCTGGTGCTCTGGCATGACAGAGTGGCCAAACAGCTTGCAGCCCAGCTCAGCAAGTGTCTATTTTGAACACTACCTAGTTTCCTATCCTCTGACCTCAATATCACTCTTAATTTAACAGAAAAGAGTCATGTGTCTGTGTTCATTAACGTGCCATGTTCACAAAGTCTTTTTGGTGGTTGTTGTGGTTTTAGGCAACTGAAAGCAGAAAACTTATTAAGAGATCCATGGATCCAGGTAGATCCATGACTAAGGTCAAGCAATCAACCATATGATACAGTAAACCCAGGTAGAACTGGTGATTTAGAAGAAGTAAATATTCCCTAAAGTGTGTGGAGGTCCAAAGACTAAGGTTGTTTGGTTCCCTTAACAAACCAGGATAGATAAAGCTGTCCTCACTGGTCCTGTCTTCATTTCTTTACCCAGATGAATGACTACAGTTTCAGCTCCTCCTTCTGGCTCTGTGCCCTCCAAGGTTATCTAGTTTTGGCAGTGGGTAACCCCCCCAAAAAAAATATTCCTTCTAACCCTCCAAGCTTGATAATGTGATTTCTACAAAGAAAAAAAAGGTTAAGGATTAGCTCAATATAAATTCACTTAACTCTGCTCCAGGTAGGCAAGAAATCCAGTAATAAGCATCCTTGCAGAAGCACACAGAGGAGAGGCTAAAGGACAAGAGGAGAAGGCAGACACTTCAGAAAAAAACTTTCTTAAGACACTAGAAGTTCTGCAAATCCTTCTCTATAGACTCTGAAGGGCAAGGTCCTGATGACATCCTGATTGAATTTCTCACCCATACAACTGTACATTGATTTCTGTTGCTCAAAAGCCATGGAGTTTTAGCTACTGGATGATGATAGAGAAATAAATAATAAGTTACAGACTCTATGTCATGTAAGGAATAAGACAGGCAATGCAGGTTCGGGTGGTAAAATTCTAATGTCCTTTATAAATGCCCATGAGTCATCTAGGCTTGGTGCTTCATGCCTTCAATCCCAGCATTCAAGAGACTCCAGCAGGATAGAGATTAATTACAAGGCCAGTCTGAACTAACTTGTAAGTTCTGGCCATCCTGAGCCACATAGCAAATCCTTATCTCTCTCTACCCAAAAGAAAAAAAAAAGACAACTGACAACTTAAAAAGCAAGAAAATACTAGCACTTCAGCAAAAGATAGATGCTACTATATCCTATAAGAAAACAGTACACATCATTCCTGTTCATCTCACTGAGACCTTTGATGACAGGGCAAATCTCACCTGTTTTACTGAATTGTTACTTTAACTTTCCTTCATTTTCAGTGTTGGTTTAAAATCCAAACAGGCAAAGGGTACTCAGTGGACATGACAAACATTTCTAAGTTCTGAGATGTAACCACAGTGGTCAGCTGTGGTTCATGAACCAATTGACCCTTTAAAAAATACTGAAGATGTGAATGACAGCCAAGAATCAGGCCTGCCTTCCTCTTCTCCCTCCTGCAGTCCCTTACAGTCACCATCACTAGCCTGTGGGCAGAAAGAAGGGCTCTGCTGAAGCCTGGCATTCTGATCTGCTTCATCTTTCTTGCTGTCTGCTCTTTCTTTTTCTATGATTGTTTGATTTTCATTCTGTCCACTTAAAAATATCCAGCTGTCCAGCTGTGGTGTGTGTGTGTGTGAGAGAGAGAGAGAGACAGAGAAAGAGAAAGAAAAAGAGAGATTGATTTAGGGGGAAAAAAGTATTTTATCACAAGGGAAAACTAAAAATCCAAAATCATTTTTTCTGATCTTACATCATAAGCACTAACACATATTTACTAAAAAGAGAAAGTATTTCAGGCAAAATATAAGCTATAAACAGAGAATAAAATCTTTAAAACTGGCACTGTCTTCTCCAGGTTCCAATCTGTGTTCAAGCACTCTGTGGTGATTTGAAAGTAATGTGCAACTCAATGAGATGAACTTTTTCTGTCTGTTTGTGAAGATGGCTAAGAAGACTATGTAGATGATGAAAATTCTACATAAGCCAAAGTTACTATGGCAGCTGTTAGCGAAGGCCACAAAGAAGAGGGAACACACTAATATTCATAATAGGTTTTTTTTATGTCCTGAAAATACTCTTCAAAAAGAGATACCCTTAAAGGCTCCCTCTAAAAGTTAGAGGGATTTAAAATAATTTCAGGAATACAGAGAGAAATGTGTTTTCTTACTAATGTACAATTATCCTCAAATGAAAATTAAAAATACCAAAAACTCTAATTCAATAACCAGTTTTTTAAATGGGCAAAAAAATTAAAAAGACATTTCACCAAAGATGATGATGAGTGGCTAATAAACACTGAAAATATGCTGGGCATCAGAAAAATGCCAGTCAAACCACTAAACTTAAGTCCGTCAAAAGCAAACGCAAAAAAAAAAAAAAAAAAAAAAAAAAAAAAAAAAAAAAAAAAAAAAAAAAAAAAAAAAAAAAAAAACAAAAACAAAAACAAAAACAAATACTTCTTGGCAAGAATAACTGGGGAGCCTCAGACACTCTGAAAACAGTTTGACAGTTCCATAAATAGTCACATAATGGTTATCTATATAATAGTCTATGAGGTCCACCTAAGAAGGGAAAAATACATTCACACAGAGACATAAGCAGGAATGTTTAGCAGAATTACTCATCATAGGCAAGTGGTAGGAAAAGCTAAAATGTCCTTCAACCACTGAATGGAAAAACAAAATATGGCACATGGCTTTTCCACACACTACTTATTATCTGCAGAGACTAAAGCTGATACCATTTATAGGCCTGAAAAACGTACTAGAGGAATGATGTTTGCTTCAATATAAGATATTCAACATAAAATTCCTTCTATATGAAATATAAAATGTAAAACCACTTACAGAACATATACCAGTGGCTCCCTGGGGCTGGGGGTGAAAACAGGTATGAAGAGCATCAGGATGATGAAGTTGTTCCCAAATGACTGTGATACTTGTTACACTATATATGTATTTACTGAAACTCACTGCATTGTGCTTTCAGAGCAGTGGTTCTCAACATTCCTAATGCTGCAACACTTTAAGACAATTCCTCATGTTATGGTGACCACCCCCCAAACCACAAAATTAGTTTTGTTGCTACTTCATAACTGTAACTACACTACTGTTGTGAATCATGTGAGTTCTAGGCCAGACTGGTCTACACAGCAAGTTTCAGAACAGCTAGAACTATGTAATAAAGACCCTGTTTCAAAAAAACAAAAACAAACAAATAAAAAATGTGATATAACACTCATTCAAACAATTTCTCAACATCAAACATGGATCCTTTTATCTATAGCCATCTATCCTGCCAATTTCCCAGCACTCTAGATTTTCACTCCCTTTCAATTCTTCTTAAATCTCTTCAGTCCCCACTGCTTCAGGGTAAAGTCTAACTAAACTTCACAAGCCCCTTTCCGTTTCTTGCCTTATTTCTCTCCACTACTTTGTGCTCTAGGCATGACACACTGCTGGCTAGTCCTCAGAAATGGAGGGCTCTCTTTAGAACTTTGTGCTTTTGTACATGCTGTTCCGGCTGCTAGGAATGCACTTAAACCCTTTTTCTGCTGGCTAAATACCATTTGTCCTCAAAGACCCATCTCTGGGAAAGCTGCCACAAACTTCCCCAGTTTAAAGAAATGTCCTTTCTGAATGCCAGGCTGTCTGTGCTTAAAACTTTATCAAAATTGTTTCTTGCTGATATATGGCCTCTTTGCCTTCTTGCCTGTCTTCACTACTGTTTAGAAATTTCTCACATGAGAAAGCATTGTCACAGTGCCTGGAATATGGTTGGCATTTGACTCTGGGAATCAAATCAGTGTGGTATACCAGGGTGTGTTGATTATACCCAGGGACCAAAGGACATGTTGATTTGATTCACAGAGTCGGTGTGGTCAGCACAGTGAGAGAAAAACACTGACTCAGAGATGAGAAGATGCAAATCGGTCAGTTTCCAATACTTGATTTTCTCTTGTAAAACTGTGATCACTAGTGCCCATTTAGAAGGGCTGCTGAAAGGGCTGAAATGGAGAGAGCATCTAAAGTAATTGCCAAGGTTGAGACTGCAAGCATGGCATCTTTATCAGTGTCTGGAACATCTGCTGAAGAAGGAATTGTATGTTCCCGAAAGCAAACACACTGCTGGCCGTGCTGCAACATCAAGTGGAGTTTATTTTTCCATTTTTGACTTATTTATTAAAAAGTATGCTACACTGTGTTTCAAAAATCAGGTAACAAAACATACATACACCTAATTCTTACTCACAACCTAGCCCTCCCCAACCTTTGTGGGAAATGACCTTCAATAAGAATCTTTCCCTCCTTCCAGTGTTTTGGTTTTTAAATACCAGCAGTTATAAAGACTTGTACTCTTGTTTAACATAAAATGTACACTACTATATTTTTGGTTGTGAGCCTAGCCTTTAACAGCTGAGCCATCTCTCCAGCCCAAATCCTCCTTATTGAGGTATCACAATCCCAGAAAGAGAAGCAGGGGATGTACTCACTCATTAGTGGACTTTAAAAAAAATAAAAATAAAAAGAGAGAGAGATGTCATTGTACACAAGAACTCAAGGCTAGAACGTAGCTAACTGACACAATGCCTCACTTCTGCATTGATGTGTGGGTGAGGAAAGACTTGTTTTCTTTAAGGGTCTGGCCACAGGGAGATTAATTAAGCTCCAGTAAGTAAATGAGTAGCATGAATGGGCAGTTTTGTAAATGGGGAGATCATAAAAGTGGGCATGATTCTGAGAGGTCTGATATCTGAGTTTGATGTGGTGCAGGATATAAAAACACCAAATAATAAATAAATATATAAAAAATAAAAGAAAAAAGAAATACTATGATAAATATCAGGGTTTCACTGGCTTTGTAACTTATAAAGGCTTTGTTTATTTTCTTAAGTTTTATGGAATTAGATGATATATATTTGCCTCAGTTTTTAAGTTATAGTAGAATTCTGTAGTAAGTCCATATTTTCTTGTGTTTCTGTTACTGCTTTTTTATGTTTAGTATGGAGTATTTTATTAGTACTTCAAGTATTTCAAGGTTACAAAGAATGCATTTGTTAAAATCATTCATTGAGTTTAGGTTTAATTTTGCTATCTAAAAACTCACCAGTTTTATCAGAATCTTCAATTTATAGAAACAAATTTATAATGTATGTCCTTATGATTTTCTGGAATCTCATTCATATCTGTTATAATGTTTGTCTTTCAATTTCTAGTTTTATTGAAGTAGGTTTTTTCCCTTTTTGTTTAATTTGGTTAAGAATTTGCCAATTGTGTTTAATACTTAAAACATAAATAAATTTTAAAAAATGTACACTACTATTTTTATATTGTTGGAACTGTTGTTTTGTTATTGTTTAATCATAAAATTTAAATAAACTGGAACCTTTAAGTTTGCCCAGGATCTTAAAAACAAAACAAAATCTATTACCACTATATTTTTATTTGTTGTTTTGTTTTTAATTTTTTTTCATACCCACCCTGCTCCCCCTCCCTTCCCTCTTTCCATCCTTCCTCCAGCTTCCACCCAACATCATCCCTCCATTCACTCCTCAGAGAGGGAAAAGACTCCTAGGGTGAGTCAATACAGTCTGACATATCCAGTTGAGGTAGGACCAAGCCCCTCCCCACAGTATTGAGGCTGAGTAAGGTGTTACTCTATATTATAGCCAGTTCATGCACTAAAAATAAACTCTGGTCTGACTGCAAGAGGCTCCACAAACCGCTCACACCATTCAACCATCATCCACATTGGGAGAACTTAGTTCCTTTCCATGAAGCTTCCTCAGCTGTCATTTTAGAGTCAGTGAGCTCCCATTAGCTCCAGTCAGCCATCTCTGTGAGTTCTCATCATGATCTTGATTCTTTGCTCATATAATTTCTCCTGCCCCTCTTCAGCTGGACCCGGAGCTCGGCCCAGGGCTTAGCTATGGATCTCTGCTTCTGCTTCCATGAGTTGCAGGATAAAGGTTCTATAATTTTCCCAGGATCTTAATCAAAAACACAAATGCATGCGTGGGAAAGGGGATTTTATTCTCTGCTTCACATCTCAACTTTGAACTGCAAGTGAGAGGTGAATGCTTGACTCACAGCCTCAGGACTTTGTAAAGCAAACCAGAGAGGTTTCGTGACTGAAATGTTGAAAGACAGCCTGAATGTTATTACAGGCCATGGTCAAGCAAATGGGAAGCACATGAAAAGGCCCATTGCCTTGACTGAGATCAGAACACTACACAGAGCACCAATACCTGAACAGGGAGTCTTCAATACTACTGCTTCCCTACCTGGTTTTCATCTTAAGAATAGCATGTTCATGGGGAACCTTCAGCTATAAAAGAACTATGCTTAGAATTGTAATCAACTTCCATTTGAGGCCTGCATTTCATTAATGCACTCATTCATCTGTATGATGTCAATGTCTACATAGAAATCTAGAATTGGTACTATAATGAGGTCTTTTGGGCTTAGTAAATAGTTACATTTTAGTTTGTCTATAATAATAAATGATAAAGTTACAAGAACAAAGTTATTAAAAGTTTGGCAATATGTAGTAGCATGAATTTGGGTTGTATAAATGAGACTCAGAGCCAAATATTAGGGGAAGGCTGAAATATGAGAGAGAGAAAGCACCACAGTCAATTCTCACCAAATTGTCTTGCAATTTTCTCAGCCTCATTCCTGGTCTCTTCTGCCTGTTGCTTCTGTTAGTTGTTTCTGATTCTTCCTGGTCTCTATGAGCCCTTATATACCCTATCCCATCCAGGTTAGAATTAAAGGTGTGTAGCCTTGAACTCACAGAAACAGAAGAAGTTCTGTCTCTGAAGTTATGGGATAAAAGATGTTGATCACCATTCCTGGCTTTCCCTGTGCTGGGATTAAAAGTGTTGTGGTTGACTCAGCTATTTATCCTTGTATTCAAGGATCAAGGATTTCCTGAGCTGTCTGCCTAGGATCTGACTGTGTGGTCTCTCTGATATCCCAGGATTTATTAAATATTAACATATATCCACAGCAATATGTGGACATTGGAATAACAGATCTGTATTTTGTGGGCAAGTGTGACTGTGGTCCGGGGTTGCTTTTAGCTTCTCTTCCTTGGCTTTGGTTGTTTTTTCTCAGATAGTCCTGAGTCAGTTACCTGAAGTCCTTGAACCTTTGTGTGTATAACTTCAGTTAATTGGCCCCCTCCACTCACAAATCTCTGCCATCGCTTTTATTAAAGATCTCATTATCAGCCAGGAACTAGACTCTAAGGAGAAATTCAATGGACTGGCCAAGCAGAGGCAGCAGATTCACCATATTCCACTCAGAAAATTACTGTCACCCCAATTCAATTTGCCATGCACACATATGTCAGAAGGAGGACACCTATGTGATTCTGGACTTTGAGCTTCGCAAGTAGATTGTCCCATTGTGTTTCCTTAAATATCCACACCAGGCCTAAATAACAAGGGGCATGCAAATATCCTTGCAAACTCTATTTCTTGAAAGTATATTTTATAACCTCTGGAGTTAATTCATTCTATAAGTTCCTCTAAGCAGTTTTTTTGTCTATATCCTAGTGATACTACTAGGCTACTTTTAGCACACATCCCAAAAGCTGGGAGATAATTCTGTGTTTATAGAGCCAATTGCCTTTGTAATTTATCTTCTGTCTCCTTAACTGAAAAGTCCTGAGTCTAATAAAAAGGTGGTTTCTAAGTCTTTTTCTTTATCTACCCTTCAGATCTTTCTCTTGTTTAAGTCAACCACACACATATACATTTCCTATTATTGTGCAAATTCAAGGCAACACATTTTCTAGTGATGATCATGGTTTATGTCTTAATTAGAAGTAATTGTTTTAAGTTAGGATCTCTTCAGTGACTTCTTGATCTTCTTTTGATAAGCAAAAGCTCAATGTCAGTGCATTTACCTGTCCTCCAGGTTTCCTTCCCCCTCTGGTGTGATTATGAGCACTCTCCCTTATCTACAAGGGTTTCTTCCACCCCTGCCTATCCGTGTCCTCTCTTATAAGACAAAGCACAGTTCACTGCTTTCATTAAAAATATTAAAACCAGAAAATTATTTTTCAGTCCTTCCTAAAATTAATCCTTGAATGTTTTGCACCTAATTTCTACCCCCTGAGTAATATTTTCAGAGTGCTTAAGTCTGGGAAGCACTATTCTAAGTGAATTACACTATTTATAGTTATATAATTTTCAAAAAATCCCTTTGACATTTATACTACATTGTTTATATCTACAAGTTAATCAACAGTGCCACAGTGAAGTTTATTAATTTGTTATAAGTCATAAAGCTTTATAACTAAAAGCTCTGCCTAAAAATTGGATTTAATGGAGAAGGGAGAAAAACAATCTCCTTTGAAGTTACCCTATCTAGAGCAAGAAGCCTACCATAATAACAACCTTTCCACCAACAGCAATGTGACTAAGTGAACATTCGAGCTCCTATAGCCCAGAATCAAACAGCTGTAATATGAAGGCAGAAACATGGCTTCTTGCATGAATCAAATAGAGGCTATGAGTGTGAAGTGTTTGGATGGCTGACAGTACATAACAAATGTTCTCTCTCCACCATGCTGGTCCTCTGTTTTCTGGTCATCACAGCCATGAAAAAGCCACCCCTGAAAGCCATAAGATTTGCTTTTCAGCTTGGTCCTGGGGCAGCTGTATGAACTAGAGATCCTGTTTTCTATCAATCACAAAACCCACTGTTGGTATTAAAAGAAATCACATTTGAAAGGCGATTAGCACAGAGCCTGACATGTGGTAAATGCTCAATAAATGACAGCAGATATGAAAATGTTGGTGAAAAGGAGGAAGATGAAGTCATGGAGGGATTACAATGTTTCAGTTCAATTCTCATTAAAAAAGAAAAAAAAAAACCCAACAGCTTTCTAGGAACATAGAGATGGGAAAGCTATTTGCTACTTGCTCAAGTAAGAGAAATGATTAAGGCTATTGAATAATGGTTTCAGTCTTCTAACGTGTGAGCCAAGCTGGGACCTGTTGAAATTTCAGATAACAGAGAAAGGGATGTAGATCAGAGACAGCATCCTGGACCTTACTGGTTCTCAGGTAAGTTTAAGTTGGTAGCCCCAGGACCACACTAAGACATGCTACGATTACTGAATTGAATCAAGATGATTTTTAAATCTAGATGGAAGCATTAGTAAAATTTAAGAAAATTATTTATGAGGAAATATTTGGCATGGCTTATCAACTCAAAACATTTGTGTAAATGTCACACAGTTTTATTACTGAAAATAAAATCAACAATAAAAAATCTTCTTTTGAATTACACACTTAAACATATACATAGATATGTATATATTATATACTTTTAAGAACATTGATCTCAGTGATTTGGAGTTTTCTTAAAAAGAACTTTCAGTCTCTTATTACCTCATGTGGCTTGTTCTTAACCTCCAACCCTTGCAAAACTATGCATGCATAATCACATCAAATATTTTTGATTATTAAATGAGAGGAAATGATTTTGTGTTTTCTATAACCCAGAGAGAAACCTTGTTTTCTTAAAATTACATTCCCACACATTCATCAAAAATGACATAATGTATTTCTCATTCGTGTGTTTCAAGTTCAACTAATGTCCCCAGCATTAGTAAAGAAAATGTATGCTCAGATGACCCAGTCCTTAAGTTAAGCTGCTGAAAAAGTTCACATCTTTATAAGCCACAAAAACAATACTGCAATTTAATTTACATCAAATAAAATTATGTGCCCAAATCAGTGTAATATGCCCATCATTGACTAAATTTAGTTAGATTTTGTTTGCATTTGAAAAAGCAACTTTCAAAGATAAAAATTATGAAATTTTCATTTGTGGCTACTGGAATCTATGGTATTACTAAGAGATTAAATCTAAAATCCTTCCAGAGACAAAAATGAAGCTCAAAATCCAGTAAAGCACATAACTTCATACTTACTGGCACTAGAAAACATTTTTGAGACATTTGGTAACTTTGAGATGTCTTCAGCCAAGTCATGAATAAGCACGAAACTGAAGAAAAACTAATAAATGTATCTTAATATAAAACAAAGGGGCTTCCCTAAAGATAATGAACACATGAACTTCTGTGCAGTTTTTCTTGTATTTTTCTTCAACCTGTTGTGTAAAAATTTACATCCTGTTAAAACAATAAGTTTTTTTATATTATATTTTCAACAACTTTTTTCTTGTATGAGAATTTCATACAGCATTCAGTACGTTTCTCAACTACTTTTAACTCAAATGTTCCTTTCAGGTTTGAATTAGCCATCTATAATTATTTAAAATTAACTATTGTCTCAATGTAACACTAAAGTTAAATTAAACACTTGAAAAAAATGTATTAATATTTTCTAGTTTATAAGCTAGCTGAAACTTGTTTTGAAAACGAGTATGTCTTGTTATATCTACAGTTGAGTTTTAATTTATTATCTTTTAAAATTAGAAATTAAAATGGTCTACTTAATGTTGTCATTCATCCTATGCCTTTAAAAGAAAGAATTGACTGGAAAATGTGTGGGGTGTTTTTTTTAAAAAAAAAAAAATGGGCCACCACAAATTATAATCATGTGATATTTATGTTTGCTTATAAGAAATAAGTGGCTCTTTGAATTTCTCTTTGGTTTGACAGACAGGTATGTTGTGCACTACTGTTGCTGATCCATACAGACACTCAAGTTCAGACAAAAGCAATCCAATGTTCTCAGTCATTTTTGTTTATTTTAGCAAAACAACCCATGTGAACTCCACCCAGGCCTGGGAGTCAGCGTGCCCAGAGACAATTTTACTAGGTACACTCAGTGGTGTTTAAAGTTCACAAAGATGGCTTTAAGGGTTGGTCAATTTTCTTTTTATAGAGTTTGACCTCATTCTTAGAGCCTCTTGGAAGGCAGTATCAGGAAAAGTTTTCAAAGCAGAGATGGAAGAAAGGAGCGCTCCGATTCAGCACCATTAAATTAACATGCCCCTCTGAGTCATTGGTGGATTTATTCAAAAACCATGCTTCACATTCAACCAGTTTTCAGTGAAACAAATCAATCTGTATGAGTGTGGGAAGGCACGTGGGAAATACACAGAATGCTATCTTGTATTCTAAACTTCCTAGCTGTGAAAGCTCCGTGTGTGTCCCTGTATGATCATGTCTTTGTACAGTGGTATATGTGTGATCATATGAGTGCAATCATGCTTTTGCCTGAGCAAAAGAACTATAGCTGATTGGAAATTCTCATTGGATCACGTGAGCCCACGGAGTTCAACACTACTAAAGTGAAGGGAATCAGAAATGGTTATTTTTCCTTGCATGTTGTGGATATGTATATGTATAAAGTAAGATTTTGCAATATTGCTTCTGGGACCTTCCATAATCTGAGCAATTAAGGACTGCTTCTTCCCCTGGTGTGGGGGTAGGGGGTCCCTTTGACCTTTACTTTAGCAGGTATTGCTTGGGACAAGAGGCTATGCAGGGGGGAGCACTGGTGGGCTATCAGGTGGTGTTAGATGGCATAAACATGATGTAAAGGACTTCACTTTGACAGTTTCTCTTAGTTCTTCTGATTATGGAAAATAAATGGACCTAATTAGTAATAAAATAATTTTACAGCTTCTATGGCACTCTTTTCAATAATAAGAATAGCCTCAAACAGTCTTCACAGGTAATTTTATCTGACAAGGTTGTAATAATTTTTCTATGGCATTTCTTTTTATGATAATCTTCCTTTAAAGACAAATGATACTGGTTTTCAATTTATAGTAAAATAGAAAGTTTCTGTTTAAATAAATTGATTTAATTTATAAAAGAAAAGGGATAACAAACTATAGATATAATCCTAAAAGTATAGGAGCTGTTGGTTAACAGCTGCCAGCAAAGGAAGATTTCTTTAAGCCTGTGTGCCCTGAGAGGTCTAGCATGCTCCAGTGGATGACCACACACCTAATAGTAACTGGGTAGCACTATTGGAACTGGATGAGTTTTTTTTTTTTTAAATGAGCTCATAAAATTAGGTAGGTATGGAATTGGGGGGTAGATCTGGTAGAAGAAGGGGGTTTAATCTGATCAAAATACAATATATGCTATTCTCGAAGACTTAATAAATACTTTTAAATTTACAAAAAAAATAAAGTGACATTTTCAGGAAAATAGATGAATCTAGAAATTATTATGTTAACTGAAATATAACAGTTTCAAAAAGAAAAATACTAAATATTTCATCTTTATTTTCATATCTTAAATTTGAAGCTTTATGTATGAGCTAAAAGTCACATATACAAACACAACTAAATTTTCAAAACCACAATTACACTTGTAAAATCTGAAAATATGTTGTGAATATAGTGATGCTTTTTATTATTACAAAGTATCAAGATATGTAATTATCAAATAAAAATTTAAATTTACATGTGTGAAGTTTTATCATTTTCTGTCTTATTATAGGATGATATTTGTTTAAAATTTTGATAAAATTAATATTAGTAAAAGAAAAAACAAAGGGAATACTTTTAGTATGATTGACAGGGACATGATAAAATCACAAAGTGGTAGGTAAATGGCATAAACTTGATGAAAGCAAGAACAATTTTATCATGAGGAGAGTTGAAGTCTTTGGGGGAAATTTAATTTATTAAGAATAAATATTTATTCCTAGCAACAGGTGTCTCTATGAATCATCTTTAAAGAAAAAGATCAGTAAGCACAAACCATGTGAGCTGTTCTTAATGTTCATTGGTTAATGTGCTTTCAGATGATATTAACAGAAGGCAGACAGAAGGTAGCCAAGGACATCTCAGACAATAAAGACCATCTCTCTGGCTCTAGCTGTTGGGTCAGCTGGTCAGTGACCTCACCAAGGACTCGGGTTCTCACCATTCTCTTCTGCCATCCATAGTCTGTGGTGGGTCCATCAGGCTTGTCCCTACAGGGTCATACTGTATCTTCCATGACATCAGCTTCTAACTCAATGATGACCAAAAATGACTAGATTCAATAAATTATAAATCATTGTGTTTTGATTTGTTTCAAGAGCAAAGGAAACTAAAGCTAGCATTTCTCATAATTTTCCCTTCTGTTTTTTGCTTGAGCAAGGTTGCATTCCACATTCACACTAAATCAAATGTTGATTCCCCATTCCACCACCACTACCCCAGAAAAGGGAGTATTGCTAAAACTGCCTTAGTGACTCCTGATTCATTTGGGGCTAGAAAGGGCTAATGAGGCTTGGTAACTGAAGAGTTATCTCTTGGCAAGTATGTGAAGAAACTGGCCACTGAGTAGGCACCCCACATTGGTGCTATCCATTCAGATTAGCGGAGGGTCTTAACAATTCCAGGCTGCTCCAGGAGGCTGAGACTTGACGATGGAGATCAGTGTTAGTGTGCCGTGGTCAACAGTATAATCCTGCAACTATATGGACAAGATGAACACAGGAGACAGTACTTCAACTTACAGGTTTCTTTTTCAAGTTCCAAAACAGAATAAAATCTCAAAATAAGTAAACAAGTGTTCCCACGGTTTACAAACATTGATTGATACTTGTATTTTATTTTAAACTTTTAGATCCTAGAGCCAGAGAGACACAATACAGAAAAAAGGAAAGGGTTATTGTTACCATTTTAAGTGTCTGCTATTTTTAAAAAGTCTCAAAGCATTCTCTATATGGGAAGTTAGGAAACAACATGAAATGTAGTATACATCTTCATATTTTGATTTTAACTTACAAAAGAGGCAAATGGAGTACTGTATCTTTTCTGGAGATAGGACTTGTAAATTCCCAATGGCTCTGATGGGTAAATTTAGTTCCGAAAAATATTTGAAATGACCTATAAGAATCCACCTCACGTCTTTCAAGTACTTATGTTTTAAATGCTATCAAAGGTTAAATTTTTGGCTGTATGGTTCATTCCACATGAACAACATTAAAGAAATGGTTAAGAAGGATCTGTTCTAAAGTGTGGAGTGACAGGAGCGACCGTCCAACAATTAGCGATTGGGCCGCTGTGTCACAGCCTCTGTAGCTATTCTGACTACTTTTTGTCCTAGCAACAATGCTTTCATAGGAACATTTTAATAACAATTTTTAAAATGTAAAATATGATTCAAGTACAATGGTATGCATATGTAAAGGTAGCATAATAAAACCCACTATTGTGTACATGTTTAAAAAGATTTGTATGTATGAACAGAAGAAGGGTAACTTACTACAGAACATCATGGCTGTCAGTAGTCAAGCAGCAATTTGACTTCAGGTCTTTCTGACCCCAAGACCCAGGATCACTCCAATGGAGAATCCTGTTTCCTGTTCTTGGGTGTTTGTAAAGACACTTTTTTCTTTTTCTTTCTTCTTCTTTTTTTTTAACATTAAAAACAGTAAAATGTTTATTTCTTAGAAAAAAAGTGAGGAAGAAGGATTCAAAATGACTGTGGTCACACTTTCATTTGCATTTATGTGGGCAAAGCCAACACTACAAACTGAATCTTGCACTAGGAGCCCTAGTAAGTAGAAGGACCTACTGCTGGCTCCAAATAGCAACAGTTTTTCAACTCAGACCAGGAGCTACTACTGTGTAAATAGGTTACACTTCAGTTGAAACCTTTGCAAAGGTAGATTCTCTTCACTGAACAGCACTATAGCAAACAAAGATGGTTCCATATTATATGCCCCATTAAATTACAGTGTCTCTTTCTTTTTTAAAGATTTATTTCGTGTGTATCGAGTGTTCTGCCTGCATGTGTACCTGCATGCCAGGGAGGGCACCATATCTCACTGTAGATGGTTGTGAGTCACCATGTGGTTGCTGGGAATTGAACTCAGGACCTTTGGAAGAGCAACCAGTGTTCTTAACCTCTTAGCCATCTCTCTAGCCCCATTGTACAGACACTTCTGAAGCACAAAAATCAAGAGGTTAGGGGGTGGAAGTCAAGAAGTGGAGCTAAGAGTTATGGATAAACAGAAAAAGTAAAAGTCAAATTCATATTCAGAAAAAAGGGAGGCAGACACTAAGCAACTACTATGTGCCAGGAATTGAACAGACAAGACACTGTGTATCTATCTTGGCACACAAGGGAAAAGAAGGAGGCAAAGGACTGCCCGCAATTCCAAGGCACCGTGACATCTAAAAAGAAGGGCTGTTCCTATGTTCTTTGGTGTGGAGCCAGAACAGGAGTAGATGTGGGAGGGATAAACAGGCACAACCAAGGAACAAGACATGCACTGGCCAGGGCTGAGCTGGACTGACAAGAAACACACTTACAGTAAGATTGTCTTTTTCCAATTAAGTGAGGTTCCCTTACTCTCACTGGTACACGTTTGAGGCAAGCCAGGCACCCAACTCTTACTGCCAGATGTCTTTCTGCTTAGATATAGGATAGCCCTAATATTTTAAATATTCGTGGAAGTTGCTTTACTCCTAAATGTTAGCAAGCAAGAGTTTATTGGGATTTTTTTAATTTTTAATAAATTTATTTTTAGTAAGTTCTATTGAGTCTACAATCATTGCCTTTTATTTGTAGTTTCAATAAACTCAAAGCCAAGACTATCATATTTGTAGCTAGAATCTGTAATGGGTTGGGGTGGAGCCTTACCTTAGTAAACACAAGAAAAATTAAGGGGCCTGGAGAGACAGCTTAGTGGTTAAAAGCACTGGCTGCTCTTTCAGAAGACCCAGGTTGAATTATTCCCAGCACCCACATAACAGCTCACAACCATCTGTAACTCCAATTTCAGGGGATCTGACACCTTCTTCTGGCCTCAACAGGCACCAAGTACTCATATGGGGCATAGACATACTTACATGCAAAACACCCATACACATATTTTATTTTTAAATTTGAAGAAAAATAACACTTCACTTGCACATGGTGGGCCCTTCCTTGAGCCCTCCATGTGCTGGCAGCAGTTCATAAACTGTGATTCAGGAATACTAGATGCACACCAGCCAAGATGCTGGGAACCATCCTGGCATTCTCCTCTCCAGTGACTGCAGAAGCCTGACAGCTGCTCCCTTCTGCCTTCTCAGACCCTTCAAACTGGATGATTACAACTCTGGCTGGAGTCTGCTTGGCTTTCTTGCCGAGATTTGACATTGAAAACATTATCTGCATCTGAGTATCAGTGAGTACCTTTCTTTCTCCCTGTCCCACATAATTGGATTTATCCACTTCCTTAGTCATAATGCTGGAAACTGGTAGTCACACTCTTCCCCCAAGTTAACAATATCCTTATTGGAGATTATTAAAGTGACTGATAGTCTTACCATGTTACCTTTGGAAAAGCCATCACTATATCAGCATGTCTGATGCCTCAAACCAGAATGTTGGGGCAGTGTAGCCTGGGTCATCATCTAGGTTGCTGTTATCTTAGCTATCTCTCATTTATGAAGATTAAGTATGATTGCTATGGTTGTTAGCCCAGATGGTGCCACTCAGTTTCAACTACATGATTCATCATATAAAAAAAAAAGAATGCAATTTCTTTTATCACATCAACTTAACAAGCCAGGCTTTGTAATGACCTTCCTATTTCTTACTAGTATATCCCATGCTTCCCAATGTTACCAAGAAAAGATAGCAGATGTCTCTAATTGACCAAACAAAAGAAAGTCAGTATTGAAACATCTTTTCTATCAGGGATATCAAAGCTCAAGTTATAATCAGAGCCAAAAATGAATGTGCCTCCACAGCATATTGGGAGGGACTGGGAAGATGGCTCTGTTGGGAAAGTCTTGCTGCACATCCAAAAGGACCTGAATTTAGATTCCCAGGACTCATTCAAATGCTAGTTTAATAGCACACATCTGTAATCCCAGGACTGAGGAAGCAAAGACAGATGTCTAGACCTCCCTAGCCAGCCAGCCAGCCAGCATAAGTCAGTGAGCTCTGGCTCAGCCAGGGACCCTACCTCCACTGCTATTTCCTAGCTTATTGAAAAGTGGTTGTCAAAGATAACTAGCTTAGACTGCTGGTCTTCATATGCACACACATACATACTTGCACACATCTATGTGTACACATGTAAATGTGTACATACACATGCACACCATACACAGAGAGAAGTGTGGGGCAAAGTATACAGAGACAAAACACTGTCACATCACTCTCCAGTCTCCATTTTGAGAATTCAAAAATATGAAAATGACCCATATGATGCCGGACAAAGACAGGAAAGTACTTTGATCAGTCCAATCATACCGATTTTTGGGAGGCCCCTTAAGTTCACTTCTAAGTATGATTAAGAAAGTAGTCCACTTCTCAAAAAGGCCCTGAACTCATTTTCAAAATGTTTTTTCTATGTCTAAATAATCTGGAATTACCCTGCAGAAAATGTATTAGTCAAAAGTCATACTGATTCCTTTACAATAGTACATAGAAGTCATTGTCTGACCCAAGAGACAGTTACCATGAATGGCCATAAGCTCTGAGTCAGAAAAATACTTGGGTCCATTTTTTTTTTTAGCTCAAAGGCTGGTAAGGGAGCTTAGTGGGTAGGGTTTTTCCTAAAATATGCAACTTGATCAGAAAGAAAAAACAAAACATGGCTTAATGCTTTGATTCTGCACTACATTAGCCAATTTATATAACCTCCCTAAATCTCTCCATCTAAACTTCAGATTCTAAAGCATACAGGTAATGTCTTAAAACTTTGCTTGTTTAAATTTATGAGCTGATCCAAATAAACATTGATAATAGCATGTGATTCATTTTTATTGTGAATTTCATAAATGCATATAAATATGCTTTGATCAAACTCCCTCCACTTCTTTCCTACCAAATCCTCTCCTATATCCCCACCATGTTTCCCTCTGAACTTCGTGTTTCTATTTTTTTTAAGCCCATTTAGCGCTGCATATATGTGCATGACTATAGAACCATTTATAGGAGTACAGGTGGTCTCTCAGCTACAACCATGAAAAAATAAGTCTTCCTCCTCCAGCAGCCATTACTTGGCATCAACATCTCATACTGGGATTTTTTGCTGGCTTACTCTTGTGTAGGTCTTATAGCCTGCAGTCACAGTCACTGTGAGGTCATGTGTGCAATAGCCCTGCCATGACCAGCAACTACTGTTTTACTACAGACATCTACAAGCTATGTTTCTTATGACCATTCTGTTCCCATCCCTCCTGTTATGATGCCTGAGCCTTTGGGGTGGACAGACTATGATTCAGACCTCTCTTTTAGAGTTGACCACTGAATAGTCTCTTACTCTCTGTCCCTTAGCTAGTTGTGAATCTTTATACTAACAGTTATCTACCACAAAAAGAACCTCTTATGCTGAGAATATAGTACTAATCGGTGTATGAAAAGAAAATCTTAACAGCATTTTAATATCATTTCCATTTAGCAGAATAACAGTATTGTATTCTCCCAGAGGCCTAATATTTAGCCAGTTACATTTGGACCAGTTAACAGTACCAGGCACACCAACCTCCAAAGCAAGCTGCATCATCATAGAGGGACATCTTTAGACTGCACAGACCCCATCTCCAGAGCAGAGCAGATTCCAACTCCTAGGCCACCCGGAGACCTCCTCTCCAAGGCCAGGGACACAGCCGAAGCTCTGACCTCAAACACAGTCCTGTTCTAAACCAAACAAAGCTGGGAGAAACCTTCTCTAGCAATCCTCACAAACACATAGCAGGAGAAACAGCCCATAGCCAAACCCTGCCTCCAAAGCAAGCCATTTCATCACAGACAGACATCTTCAGATTGTTCAGACCCTGTATCCAGAGCAGAATAAGAGATCATGCAGAACTGATATCCAGAGAAGACTAGAGACACAAAACCTGTAGCCACAATTGAATAAGATTCCACTAAGACCTGACTCAGAGTGAACGAAGGAAGCAATGGGCAAGCACCAGTGCAAGAATACATATGATTATATAAAGAACAACACAGCACCACCAGAAGAAGCTGGTGGTTCTACAACACCAAGACCTGAACAGAGCAATGAAGAGGAAACAGAAGGGAACCACAATATAAACACCTTTATGAAGACTTAGAAGAAAATACAAACAAAAAATGGAAGAGATGAACAAATCCTTGAAAGAAAACCAAGAAAAAGAAAACCAACAAATGAAAGAAACATTCCAGGAACTAAAAAGTGAAATAGAAGCAATAAAAAAAAGGCACAAAATGAGGCAAAAGTGGAAATAGAAAATCTGAAGAAACAAATTGGAACTACAAATACAAGCATAACCAACAGAATCCAAGAGATAGAAGAGAAAAATCTTTGGAGTCAAAGATACAATAGTAGAAATAGATACATTTCAAAGAAAACACTAAAACCATAGAAGCCATAACACAAAACGTTCAGGAAATTTGGAACACCATGAAAAGATCAAACCTAAGAATAATAGGAATAGAAGAAGGAGAAGAATAGCAACTCAAAGTCACAGATAATATGTTCAATAAAATGATAGAAGAAAACTTTCCCTACCTAAAGAAGGAAATGCCTATAAAGATACAAGAAGCTTACATAATACCAAATAGATTAGACTTCCCAAAAAAGTCTGCTTGCCTCATAATATTCAAGCCACAAAACATACAGAACAAAGAAAAAATATTAAGAGCTGCAAAGGAAAAGGGCCAGCTTACCTATAAAGGGAGACCTATCAGAATAACACCAGACTGTTCAATGGAAACAATGAAAGCAAGAAAGTCGTAGTCAGAAGTTATACAGACAATAAAAGTACATGGCTGCAAACCCAGACTACTATACCCAGAAAAACTATCAATCACCATGGAAGGAGTAAGCTAGATATTTCATGACAAAATCAGATTTAAACAATACCTATCCACAAATCTAGCCCTACAGAAAGCCCTACAGAGAAAACTCCAAACTAAGGAATCCAGATATATCCATGAAACTACAAACAATCAATAATCCCAAAAAGAAAAAGCCCCCCAAAAAAAGGAAATACACACGAGCTACCACCAAAAATAAGAGGAAATAACAATCAGTGGTCATTAATATCAATAGATTCAAATCACCTATAAAAAGACACACCCTAACACAATGGCTACAAATACAAAAGCCATCCTTCTACTGCATACAAGAAACACACTTCAACATCAAAGACAGACACAGGCTCAGAGTAAAGGGTTGGGAAAAGATTTTCCAATGAAATGGCCCCAAGAAACAAGCTGGTGTTGCCATCCTAATATCTAACAAAGTAGACTTCAAACTAAAATCAATAAAAAGAGACCAGTGCAGACATTACTCATCTCAGGAAAAATCGATCAAGATGAGATCTCAATCCTGAATATTTATGCGTCCAATACAAGGGTACCTACATATGTAAAAAAAAAAAAAAAAAAAACACTACTAAAGCTTAAACCCCACGTTAAATGTCACACTCTAATAGTGGGAGACTTCAATACCCACTTTCACCCTTGGATAGGTCAACCAGACAGAGACTCAACAAAGAAATAAGGCATCAAACAGAGGTTATGATGCAAATGGATTTAATAGCTATTTACCCACACAAACACAAAGGATTATACATATTTCTCAGCATCCCATGGAACTTTCTTCAAAATTGACCACAAACTTGGTCATAAAGCAAATATCAACAGATACAAAAAAATAAGAATAATCCCTTGTATTATATCAGACCACCATGGTCTAAAGTTAGAATTTAACAACAACAAAAATCACAAAAGCCTACAAACTCATGGAAACGGAACATCTCTACATTGAACCACCTCTGGGTCAAGGAAGAAGTTAAGAAAGAAATCAAAGACTTCCTAGAATTTAATGAAAATGAGTCTACAACATACCCAAACTTATGGGATACAATGAAAAGAGTCTTCAAAGGAAAATTCATATCACTAGATGCCTATAGGAAAACAAAGAGAAATCTCACACAAGAGAACTAACAACTCAGCTGAAGGCTTTAGAACAATTAGAAGCAAACTCACCTAGAAGGAGTAGATAGCAGGAAATAATCAAACTTAGAGCTGAAATCACTACAATAGAAACAAAGAGAACAATACAAAGAATCATTGAAGTAAAAAGTTAGTTCTTTGAGAAAGTCAACAAGATAGACAAACTCTTATCGAACCTAACCAAAAGGCGCAGAGAGAGAGTATCCAAATTAACAGAATCAGAAACAAAAAGGAAGACATAACAACACACACCCAGGAAATCCAGAGAATTATAATGTCATACTTTGAAAATCTATACTCTACTAAAATGAAAAACCAAAAATAAATGGACAGCTTTCTGGATAGGTACCAATTGCCAAAATTAAATCGAGAGCAAATTAAAGATCTAAACAGACCTGTAACCCCAAAAGAAATTGCAACTATTATTAAAAGTCTCCCAAATAAAAAAGTCCACAACCAGATTGTTTCACTGCATAATTTTACCAAACATTCAACAAAGAACTAATACTAATACTCAACAAACTGCTCTATGTAGGGAGCCGGGAGCCTGGTCAAGCAGGCAAGATGGTGCCGGTTTCCAGTACCAAGGCGCGGCCGAGGCGATAAACAACATATCTGCGCATGTCCCCCAGTAAGTTTCCACTCTGTGAGCCAAGCCCTCTGACCCTGCGTCATATCAGGCGAGAGTCTGCAACCAACCAGAAGGGGAGACGTAAGAGGCAGGGCTTGAAAGTATAAAAGCCGGCTCCTGGCAAGGGGTCGGGGTCTTCCCATTTTCTAGAGCTCTAGTAAACTTGCAGCAGAAGGATCCAAACTGCATACTGCATTCTTCTTCGAGGGCGAAGACAGGGCGCAGGACAGCTCTATATAGTAGAAACTGAAGGAACACTGCCAAACTCTTTTTATGAGGCCTGATACTCAAGTCACTCAAAGATGCAACTAAAAAAGAGAATTACAGCCCAATCTCCCTCAAGAACATTGATGGAAAAATGCTCAACAAAATTCTAGCAAAATGAATACAAGAACATATTTTTAAAAAGTCAGGAGGCATGACCATCTGTAGTAGCACAAATTTGGGCGGTAAGAAAAGAAGATTCTGAGCTAAATATTGAGGGAAGGCTGAAATATCAGAGAGAGAGAGCACCACAGTCAATTCTCACCAAACTGTATTGCAACTTCCTCAACCTCATTCCTTGTAGCTTCTGTCAGTCACTTCTGTTTCTTCTGGATTTCTATGAACCCTTATTTACCTTATCCCATCCAGGTTAGGATTAAAAGCATGTATCCTTGAACTCACAGAAACCGAAGTTCTGTCTCTGGAGTTATGGGATAAAGGATGTTGATCACCACTCCTGCCTTTCCCTGTGCTGGGATTAAAGGTGTGTGTGATTGACTCTCAGCTGTTTATCCTTGTATTCAGGATCAAGGATTTCCTGAGCTGTCTGCCTAGGTCTCTCTGATATCCCAGGATTTATTAAATACCTAACAAATATCCACGTATCCCCTTTTGTGGCAAAAATAAAAAGTTATAACTAACATATGAAAAATATATACAATAGGAACAAAAGCTACATACAATAATATACAAACAATAATTACATGAGAAATGTCCAGTTTGTTAACAATTGACAAATTTGAAGAAAGTATTTCAGTATTTATTCTATTTTGGCGAGTCCCAAGGATTGTACCTAATCTACTTTGTATCTAACTTGTATTACTAAAAACTATATGTTGATGTCTCTTAAATTTATACGTTTTAACTTTTAAGTGAGTTTCTTTTCTAAAACTGTCACTAGAAAACTATAACTATTAACTATCAAGTTCCTCAAATATCCAAGAAGAAAATAATATTAAGTAAATAGCAACTTCCAAAAATGTAAGAAATGAAATAGCTGGTTGCCTGGACAGTCACCCAAAGTTTTTCTGTGTTGTTGAAGTATCCGTCTTTGGCTTAGCATGTCTGACAGACTTCTCTGGGCAGCAAGGTATTCTCAAAGTCCTTTCTACCTTTTCTTGGCAAGGTTCAGCAATTCTTTTGTGTATTTCTCCTGCTTGTCCGTTTTGAATATCATATCGTCAGCAGTCAAGGCAAGAGTACTTTCTTGCCCAGTGGCTAACTTTTGTGATAAAGAAGGTCAACTCATATGGAGGAGTTTCCTTGATGTCCATAATCTTCTCTGAAATGCTTCCAGAAACAGATGTCCCATTGGCAAAAAATAATAATAATAATAATAACCTATGTTTCTGAAATATCTTAAGTGCCATATTATACGGATCCTTGAAGAGCTTGAAGAAGACTTGTCCATCTAAACTTTATCTGTTCTTGAAAACATATCTAATATGACTGTAAGTTTGATTGTAATGCCTAACTACTAACTTGCATTTCTTTATATCCTAATTAGTTGGTAACAATAACTTTCCTGGATTTGCAATTTGTATTATATTTTTAGATGAACTGTGTAATACCTTGAACAAATAGGAATATATGTACAGTGACAAAATTAATCTCAACCTTATATCAATATACACAATTTGTATACAATATAAAAAATCAAATCCAATGTAAAATATTTGAAGCTAGTAATTTCTTTTTTTAAAAGTAGATTCAATAATCTACCCTTATATCCTATCACATCTGTATTCATTTTTTTAAACAAGAACCCTAAGTCTAATCTCTCTTGTTTAGCTTTTTTTTTTAACCATAACCAATAACAATTTTTAACCAAGTACCCTAAACAATGACAATCATCCATAAGCCATTGAAAGACCAAAAAGTACCCACCCTACCTTTTGGGAATGTGGGCATAGTGTTCTTAAATTTACTTCCTGCTGTCTGGGGGGCAAAAGCAACTTTAGAGGATCCTGAAAAGAAAAGTGTTATTGTCAAGTCTTGAAATGTGTAGCATATTATTTGTTATCCATTCTCTGCATAACAAGAAAGTACACAGCTTGTCTCAGGTCCTGGCTACAGAGGAGTCTGTGAAGCTGTTTCATCTCAGCTAGCCACCTCAAAAATGTCCTGAGCAATTTGTAGTCCAAAGCTGATCTTTGGTTGGTGTTTGTCAACCTGATGGCTTTGTCATAGTCCATGTGATATCCTCGTTGTGGGGCCCCATCTTCCTTTTTGAGACTTCTAGTTCACAATTAGGCATTGTCATGGATCACTGCAGAAAACTAATAAGAAACTAAAACCTAACACAATATACAGGAAGTTAAATGCATACATTTTTATTCAGAATGGGATTAGTAACAACAGAACTGGCGCTTCTTTTTAGTCGTTCTTCTGTCCCATATTAGGTGGCTCATCTGATATGATGCAGAGATTTTAAAATTTCCTGCATTTAAACTCTCGGAAGGGGTTTCTTCTGAGATGACAGGAAAAGCCTGAACTGGGTTTGATATGGGGCTTGGAGGGCTTTCAAAGGCTCCCTCGGGATATTTTCTGAAAGCAAAACATTACCTTGTCTGTCCCTTGTTGACCAACATTCATTAGTCCAATGTCTACCTTTTCCACCCTCCTGCATACTCCAGGAGGGAGGGGTATTCTCTTGTGATTATTCCTTACAAAGGCACTGTTTTTGGTAACACCTTGATTACAAGGTCTTTGTATATGACCTTGCCTTCCACAATTATAGCATTTAACATTTTTGCCTTTTTCTTATACCTCTAGAAATGACCTTGCCTACACAACTATCATCATTAATAATGCATAAGAATCTGCATTGTTTCAAAAAATCCAATCCTCTAAGGGTGCTGACCTTGCGTTTAATGGTGTTATTAATTTTTTGCATCATGTATTAGCATTCTCAAATCAGGGATTCGATTATTATTCGCTGTGCTTCTAAATTGGTACTATCCTATTTGCTGCTGTAGATAATCTCTGCAAAGTCTGTAAAAGTTTCCTTTGGGCTTTCAACTATTTTTGTGAATAATTTGACTTTCTTTCCTACTTCTTCTATCCAATCCCAAGCATTTAGTGCTGCCATGCAGCATAAATCAAGAGTATGTGAATTGCATAGGGATTGCTTTTCAATATCAGAATATACTCCTTCCCCAAGAAGTTAGTCTTAGAGACTCTATGTCCCTGGCTCTGCTTCTTTGTTCTATTATTTTAGCCTCCTTCCACCATGTTTTCCACTGTAAAAGTGGCCCTGGTTCCAAAACAGCAGTAACCATATCTAACCAGTCCTTAGGGGTGATCCAATTGCAAGAAGACCATGAATTCAACATTTGTTTTACAAATAGTGAATGCATTCCCATATGTCACAATTGCATCTTTAACCCTTTTTAGTTCTAGCATATGTATCAGAGCCCAATTAACTTCTCTATCTTTATCTTCTTCCTATTTTTTAATAGTTACTGGGTATATTAGTGTTGGCTGTCTGATAACCTTAGGCTGTTTTTCTGTAGCTTTAAATGATCTTGCTGAGGTCTGTTCTTTATACTCCTCTGTTGTGTTTGAATATCTTTGAGTTCCTTTTTATTAGACTAAAAAGTCTAATAAAGACTTCCTTTTAGCATTCACATTAATTGACTTCTTCAATGATAAAACAGGAGTCAAACAAAAATATTCATAATAAACATTATGAGGATAATCCCATCTACTTTATCTTTTCCTTTACTGATTCCAATATCAAATCCTCTAGAGAAAGATCACTGAAAGACCAAGCACCTTCCATTGCCTTAAACAAATTCCCCGTTTTTTTGTTGTATTTTTTTTTTAATCTGTTGCACTCACCAATCTAGTTGTCAGTGATGATACAAATGGTTGTGAAGTGGGGCAGCTACCTAATGTGATAGCAGCCCAAGGAGGGGTTCAGAAAGAGAAAGAACCTGCAAACCCACCAGGAGAAAGAGGCTACTGACTGAAAAAACTTACCCAGATAGAAGTGAAACAGAAACACATGTGGCTCCGTCGGCCTAAAGGTTGAGGCTAACTCAACAGCCTAACCAGCCTTTAATTACTCCTCTGGTCTGGCCAGTGAGTGGTTTTTTTTGGGGGGGGCGGGGGGAAACTCGTGCCCCAAAGTTGAACGCCAAATGTTGTAGCACTAATTTTGGTTGTATAAATGAGACTCAGAACCAAATACCAAGGGAAGGTTGAAATATCAGAGAGAAGAAGCACCACAGTCAATTCTTACCCAGCTGTCTTGCAACTTCCTCAGCCTCAGTCCTGGTAGCTTCTGCTGGTTGCTTCTGCAGTCACTTCTGTTTCTTCTGGATTTCTATGAGCCCTTATTTACCCTATCCCATCCAGGTTAGGGTTAAAGGCATGAAGCCTTGAACTCATAGAAACAGAGGAAGTTCTTCTGTCTATGGAGTTATGGGATTAAGGGTGTTGGTCCCACTCCTGGTCTTCCCTGTGCTGGGATTAAAGGTGTGTGTGAGTGACTTATACTTGTATTCAAGGATCAAGGATTTCCTGAGCTGTCTGCCTAGGATTTGATTGTGTGGTCTCTCTGATATCCCAGGATTTATTAAATACCTAACAAATATCCACAACCATCCCCGACTTCAAGTTATGCTATAGAGCTACAATAATAAAAACAGCCTGGTACTGGCATAAAACAGACTTGTGGATCAATGGAATCAAATTGAAGACCTTGACATTAACCTACACACTTATGAACACCTAATTTTTGACAACGAGGCCATAAATTTTCAATGGAAAATAGTATCTTCAACGAATTGTGTTGGCATAGCTGGATGTTAGTGTGTAGAAAAATGCAAATAGATCCAAACCTATCACCCTGCACAAAACTCAAATCCAAGTGGATCAAAGACCTCATCATAAACCCAGCTACACTGAACGATAGAAAGGAAAGTGGGAAGTACCCTCCAATGCATTGGCACAGGCGACCACTTCCTAAATAGCACAGTAGCACAGACACTAAGAATAACAATCAATAAATGAGACCTCCTGAAACTGAGAAGCTTCTGTAATGCCCAGGACAGAATCAATAAGACAAAAGAACAGCCTACAGAATGGGAAAAAGATTTTCACCAACTCTACAAGTGATATAGAACTGATCTCTAAAATATATAGAGAACTCAAGAAACTAGAGACCAAAACCCTACATAATCCAATTAAAAACTGGGGTTCAGAACTAAGAAGGGAATTCTCAGCAGAATTACAAATGGCTGAAAGGCACATGAAAAATTGCTCTACATCTTTAGCCATCAGAGAAATGTAAATCAAAACAACTTTCAGATACCACCTTACCTGTCAGATTGGCTAAGATAAAAGACACAGATGACAGCCTATGCTGGAGACGTTTCGGAGCAAGGTGAACACTCCTCCATTGTTGGTGGTAGTATAAACTTGTTCACTCACTCTGGAATGCAGTATGGCCATTTCTCAGAAAACTGGAAATCAGTCTCCCCAAGGATCTAGCAATACCACTCTTAGGCACATACCTAAGATGTACATTCGCTCCCCAAAAGCATTAGCTCAACTATGTTCATAGCAGCATTATTCATAACAGCAAGAACCTGGAAATAACCTAGATGCCCCTCAGCTGATGAATGGATTAACAAACTGTGGTACATCTACACAATGGAGTACTACTCAGCAGCAAGAAAAAATTATATCCTAAAATTTGTAGGCAAATGAATGGGTTTGGAGAATATCTTCCTGAGTGAGGTATCACAAACCCAGAAAGATAAGCAGGGGATGCACTCACCCATTAGTGGACTTAAAAAAAAAAAAAAAAAAAAAAAAGTAAAAAAAACACCCAAGCTGCAAACCACAACCACTGAATGCTTGGGATCTGAAGGAACTTAAGAGAGACATTCAGAGTGTCTCCTAGGAAGAAAAAAAAAAAGAGAAAATAAAGAAAATAGAGATTTCTTTAGCTAATTGGAAGCATAAGAGGGTACAACCAAGAAGAGGTAGGAACAAATCACAAGAGAAGGAAATGATTAGGTGAGAAAAACAACAAGGAGGGAGAAAAGGAAAAGAGATGGAGATCTTAATAGAGAAAGCAAATATTGGGTTGGAAAAGACTGGGTGCTAGAGAAACCTCAAGAACTCACAGGATGTCTCAGCCTAGGTTTCCAACCAATAGCGAAAGAGTTGCACAAACAGGATTTCCCCTATAACCAAACGAATTACCACCCTAAGTGTCATCACAGAACTTACATCCAACAACGAATAAAATTAGAGGCAGGGATACTTGGCTGAGCACTGGGCCAAGTTCCTGGTCCAACTGATAGCAGGGGAAGAGACTCTATATGAGCAAGGGGATAGGGACTATGAGGAAAATTCTCACATTGATGGCTGGCTGGAGCTCTGGGGAGCTCACTGAATCAAGCACAGCATACTGGGAACCATTTGGAAAAGGAACTAAGCCCTCCAAGGATAGGCAACTGTCCACTGGCATGGGCAATACGTGGAGCCTCAAGGGAGAGTTCAGACTGTGTTTCTGTGCATGGACTGGCACTTCGGAGCCCATTCCTTCCAGAGGAATACCTAACCCAGTCTTGATATTAGGATGAGGAAATCAGACTTACCTGAGTGGATGCTGAGCTGAGCCACCTTGGGACCTCTTGCCCTTTTTGGGGAGAGGATGGAAATTTAATTTTGTTTGTTGGTTGGCTGGTTGGGTTTTTTTTTCCAGGTGGGGTCTATATAATTCTGGCTGTCCTAGAGCTTGCTATGAAGACCAGGATGTCCTTGAACTCACAAATATCCTCCTGTCATTACCCCTTGGGTATTGAGATTTAAGGTACATGTTACCACACCCATCTGCAACTTAATTTTTAAGAACAAATAGACTGTATAAAGAATTATATAGTTACTTAAGAGCCATTGTTTGATAATTGAGAGAAATTTGAAGATTTGAGTCCTTAAAGTGCTCTGTAAAACATAAATTACAATCTGTATGTTGTTCATGTTATTTCAAAGCTGATTGTTTGGTATTGAACAACCAATTGGAAGGCTATGTTGCCTGGTCTCAGCATTCCTTAGTGACTTGTAGTTCTTTGTGTACGGTTGAGGCCATGTGAGATTTCCCCTTTCCATGTTACCATGTTTGGTAACATTACACAAACTAGTAGATTGTACTTACATATTTACAAATATACATATATGAAACAACAATACCTAACCCTAACATCCCCCATGAGGCTAAGGATCCTGGCAGACTTACGTGCCTGGCACTAAAAAGGTGTTCAGTTAGCAGTTGTCTTTGCTATTATTAGAAAGGGAACAATGATGTTGTTGTTTCAAGACAGATCATTGCTTTTCAAGCATACTATACCAAGCAGCTCAGTAAGGAGAGAAAGGTACAGGCAAAGCAATGGGATTAGAACTGAAGAAATGAAGCCTTCAGTAAGGCTGGCCTATAAGGAACATCACTTACCATAAACTATCCAGGAGAGAAAAAAAGAACTGGAGACCAGCCTGAAGAGTTATAGTCTTTGGTGGGCTGATAAGTCTTGCTGGATCATGTCATCAATAAGTCAGAAAGTACAACATTATATTCTATAAAAATATGTTGTGTTTGAAGCAAGACCCTAACCTGTTAAACCTGAGAATGTTTAGAGGCCAGAGGGAGGCAGAGTAAAAGCTGTGGGAGACAGCTTATCAAGACAGATGCAGTCACAGCAGTGATGAGGATGACAGTGACTTCCACTGGGCATCTATTATAAATCCATTCATTTTGTTTGCTCTTTTATATTTTCTCCTATAAAAGGAATATAACACTGTAAGACATAGCTAGGGTCCCACATGAGAAAAATGGAGTAGTTGGGGAATGGGGTAACAGATATGCTTGAGACTCTGCAGCTATTATGTGTGCCAAGAGTGTGAATCTGAGTGGGATGGGAGTTAGAGATCAATGAACTTGGGCCTTGCCCAGGACACTTTTGAGTCCATTTGCATAGTGCCCACATAGTGAAACTATTACACAGTTCTTCCCCTACCTCCACTCAAAGCACTATGGAGAAAAATCTAGGTCATGCCTGGTAAGCTTGGCTAGGCTTGAGCTATATCTCGGCCTTACTTTTATATCATAAAATCCATTATTTTCCTCAGGTCTAATCCGTACTGATCTTGTGGATTACATGTGGACCTAAAACCAAGAACTTAAGTGTCTCTAGAGTCAACTCCTGTTCACAGTGTGGTGTATTCTATTTCCTTTTAGCTTTCCCCTCATATATATATGTATGTATGTATGTATATATGTATGTATGTATGTATGTATATATGTATGAACGTATGTATGTATGTATGTATGTTGATTCCCCTCCTCTTGACAAGAGTCTTACTGTGAATTCCTTGGATGGCTTGGAACTCACTAATGTAGACAAGGCTGGTCTTGAATCGATAGAGATCTACCTGCTTCTGCCTCCTGGGATCAATGGTGTATGCTATTATGCCTTGAACCTTCTATGTTTCAACCAAAATCATTACTTTTTTTCTGGATTTACATTTTTTCATGCATGTAGCCTCTTTTCTTCCTTCTTTATTCTATTCTTTCTCTCGTGCTCCTCCTCCCCTTATTCTTCCTCTTCTTCCTCCTCTCACTCCCCTTCTTTTATTAGATATTCTGCCTCTACTTCCCACGGGCTACTGGGATAGGTATTTGCTACCTACTTGACTTCGTGGAACTTTTGTGTGAGTTCTAACGTCTACTTTTGTGAGCTGTGCCTGCATTTACTTACTCCTGTGTCATTACATGTTGTTCCATGTCTTGCTGAGAGTTTTTGTTTTTGTCTTTGGTTTTAATATTTTCTAAAGAGTAAGGTGATATATCCGGAAGGTTTTGGATTAATTTCCTAGACCAGATTCTCTGGAAAGTTCTTAAAAATCTAGCAGATTTATGAGAGAACTCTTGTGCCATCTGAAGAACAGAGTTAAGCTAAGTATCTGAGATGGTGTCACCAGCCTTTATTTGAATACAAAGTGCTCACTTCCTGGAAAATCAGCTTAGCCAAGCCTCCCGTTTTCTCCATCATGTAACTGAAATGCTATGGCTCAGAAGTTTGGTGGCCTGTGGTCATCACAGCTGTTTAACAACTTCCTTGACATCCTGAAGATTTTGTCACATTCTGGCCTACTTTATAGACTAGGCTGTAACAGGTCTTTGGCTCTGTCAGTTGTCAGGCTCTCCCTAGCTGTCCATTTTCACAAAGTGATGTGGTAACACACAGGACCACACAGGCAAGGGCTGGTTTTAATTGTTAAATATTTACCATTGTGTTTGGCTTCCTCCTTTTCCCTAGTGGACACCATGAAAACTCCTCTGTAAAGAGGAGTTCCTTCAGGCCTTCCAGTCTAAATAGGAGCCAGCCAACTCCCACAGCATATCCTTCAAAGGAAGAGTCAGGTCACAAGCCAATATTAGTCTATGACATCTCAGAACCTAAGAAGAAAACAGATGCCAGCTTGATCACAGAAAACATAGAAAATATCAAAGGATCCTTGTTACTGTCTTGCAGTGGCCAGAACATTCTTAAGTTTCTGTTCCAAAATACCTTGGCAGCCATTTTACTCCAGGGAGCCAGGGAGGGAAAGTCTGTTCTTGCAACATTACCACCAGGCTAGGGGGGAAAACCCCATCTTATACACACAGAACTCTGCCTCTGACCTCATATACCCAGGCAAACAGACATGCCCAACATCTCATGCATTCTGCATAGCCATGCAGGACCACTTCTACGAAACTGAGAATACAAGGTACCCCAAAGGGATCTTTTCAAAAATCGTAATGTGGGCACTGCACCTGGCTCTTCCACCTGCTGTTTACTTTCCTTTAGTGAGTAGGCAGATTCAGTCAGATTCATGTCTATACAGCAATGCTGCTCTAGATAACTATACAAAAACCCCATCAGAGGTTTTGGGTGAGGGGTATCTGGATTACTGAAAAACACTTTGACAAATAATTTTCTAGGACATATGATGAAGGCAATATGAGGCTAGAAGAATCCAAGATTAAGGAGTAAGATAGGCACATAGATGATAGATTAGATAGATAGATAGATAGATAGATAGATAGATAGATATGATTAATTGATTAATAGTAGCAATGAGAAGAGTATCTAAGAGGAATGTTGACATGGGCATTGGAAAGAAATGAGTAAGAGAATCTGAAGCAAATTTGTTTCTATAAAAACAAAAGCACTTTGACCTCACTTTAGGTCAGTGTCTGAGGATGTAAATTGTATGGAAGAGACCCAAGCCTTACAAAACTTTCACAAATTCTTTCCTTGCCTAGAACAGGAACAATCCCAGCCTCTTCCAGATTTCCTGCAGTAAAATTGAATGATCTCTAATATTTGTGTTATTCATTGATCTTTCTAATTTTGGCAAAATAAATCAGTGCTAAAGAAAATTACCCAAAAGAAGCTGATAGAAAGCCAACTGGAAAGATTTTCTGGTGACTGTCCAGGGCTTTGGTACTTGTGTTGCTGACTCCTGGAGAAGGCTTCCATGTTGTGGTTTTCCCAGCTCTCTCATAGGATCCAAACAATCTTAGAAAAATCTACACCAATCATTAGTGCTTTTCATTTTACCAGACCATGAGGAAACCCCAAAAGTATACCCATCTCCTTCCCTGAAGGAAATGGGAGCCCTAACTCATAAGAAAGCCTCACTTAAGATTCTAAAGGCTCTCAAGGAAAGGCTTACAGAGAAGGGAAATGTACAATCACCTCACAGGAAGGAAATGTACAAGAGAAATTGATTACAAAAAAAATATGTAGACTATGCTGAGTTGGTAACTTAAAATATTGGGCAGCACTATTGAGCCAACACTATGGGCCAGCTCTGAAAGCATTAGCTCAACTATGTTCATAGCAGCATTATTCATAATAGCAAGAACCTGGAAACCACCTAGATGCCCCTCAACTGAAGAATGGATTAACAAACTGTGGTATATCTACACAATGGAGTACTACTCAGCAGTAAGAAAAATTATATTCTAAAATTTGCAGGCAAATGGATGGATTTGGAGACTATCCTCCTGAGCAAGGTCTCACAAACCCAGAGGGATAATCAGGGTATATACTCACTCATTAGTGGACCTTAAGCCCTTTTCTTCTAAGATATTATGAAGCAGGGATTTCCCAAGAAGCTGGATTGTGAAGTTGTGGGAATAGCTATATAGCACTTTGACCCATTACATACCTCACCACTAATTCGCTATCTGATGTCTTCTTTCTAAGAAGAATGAGACTTGTATCTCTGCCCTCTGCCCTCCTGGGTCTTGAAAAAAAATGCTTTGAAGACCCAATAGAACTTCTAAATGGATTTCTAGACCTTGAATGGGTCTCAAGCATTCGGTTCAATGATACTTGTTTGCCAACAAATTAATATTCTGGTCCCTCTTTAAGTACTATATTCTTATTTGCACCTGTTTTTTCTTAATTGTGACATCTTAGACAGATTGATAATATATACAGCACTTTTTATGAACATGAGTATTTCTGTGCATAAGGAAGCCAGGGAGCAACCTTAGGTTTCATCTTCAGAAACATCATCGACCTTCTGTGAGAAGGAGTCTATCATTGACTGGCAGCTCATCAAGTAGGCTAGACTGACTGGCCAGTGAACCTCTACATGCCCCTGTCTCTGCCTCCCCAGTGCTGGAACCACCATACATGGTTTTGTTATGGGACCAAACTCAGCTACCACCACCTGCAAGACAAGTATGTACCAACCGAGCCATTCCTTCATGCCCACAGTAACATTTTGCTGTTGTTGCTCTTGTTTGTTTTTTCAAGACAGGGTTTCTCTGTCTAGCTCTGGCTGTCCTGTCACTCACTTTGTAGACCAGGCTGGCCTCAAACTCACAGCAATCTACCTGCCTCTGCTTCCTGAAACCTGAGACTAAAGACACGTACCACCACTACCCAGCCACAATAATATTTTTAATTAGATGAGCTTATCTATTTCTTCTTTACTTTGTGGCACATCTATATTTTTAATTACACAGGTGGTTTATGTTATATTTCATTTAGACCCTGCTCTGTGCTGTTCTGAAAGAATCTATTATTTTATTTCATTATTAAAGGAATAAAAAGTCCTTCAGTCTGGGAGGAGTAGTAGTCTGCTTTTCTCTCAAGCATGTCTAAGAAAGACACCCTTAGAGAACAGCAAGATTGCTATTTCTCCCTACCTTGCCCATTCCCCAAAGATGGTAAAAGGTAGAGCAAGGCCTGGTCATACAAATGCATAAATACCCTGTTCTTTAGTACTTTCCAACTATATAATGAAAGTGGTTCAGGGATGTATTCTATAAAGAGAAACTCCCATCTCTTTCTCCTCTCAGATAGTAGAGGATCCTTAGCTGTTCCTCTTCCTTTGCTGCTGCTGACTGTCAGTGGGAAGGGCTGGTCATAGAAGAAGACCCTCAGCCTATTCCTCCCTGCCTGCTTTCAAGACGCTACATGCACTGGCAAGCCTATTTCAGTAACAACATTTCAGTTTATTCTTCTCATCTTCTCCCTTCCAAGTGAAAACCCAAAGCTCACAACTTGGGTTTCTGGTTTGGAGCATGTCAGTCCTGACCAGCTCCTGTTCATCCTCCCAAATGCTGCTACAAATTCCTCCTTACAGGAACTATTCCTAAATACCAACTGGTGATGCCCGAAATCATTTTCTCTACCATTGCTCCTATCCAGTAAATTTCAAGGAAAGCAGAATAATAGTTCAAAAACCTTATTACCTTCCCCAGTGTTCTGCCAGCTTCCACCTCACCTCAATGGCATCTGTAATTTGCATACCTACACCATTAGCAGGGATAAAGATGTTTAGCAGGTGGTGCATGCCAGTCATCCCAGCTCTGAGAGGCTAAGATGGAAAGATCTAAGTTTAGAGGCTAGCCTGGGCTACACAGAGAGACATTGAAAGGAGAAGGGTGGATGAGAGGAGGAGGAAAAGGAGAAGAAGAAAAGAAAGGGAGTGGAGGGGGAAGAAAACGAGACGAAGAAAGATAGGTAGGACCCGATGAACTGGGAGCCTAGGGAAACAAACGAAAACCAGAAGCTTGTGCCTAGTGTGGTACAGTCCCAAGGTGACCATATGGCTCTGTGATGCTCCTCTCTACCTCCTCCTCCTCCCTCTCCTCCTCCTCCTCCTCCTCCTCCTCCTCCTCCTCCTTCTCAGGGCTTAGGTTAGAAATAGTTCTGAATTTTTCTTTGTTTTCTCTCAGATTTTTTATTAATTTAAAAAAAAAATTAGCCTTTTTTTTTTCAATGTATACCCTTGCTCTCCCTCCCTTCCCCCTCCCAATTCTTCCCTGTCTGCCTTCAGCTTCCCCACTCCCCATCCCCCATCCCCTCCCCAGAATAGCCACTGGGGAACCTTCAAGAAAAGGAACTAGGACCTCCAAGGATAGGCAGCTGTCCACTGACATGGGCAGTGTGTGGAGCCTCGAGGGGAGAAATCAGACTGTGTTTCTGTGCATGGACTGGCACTTCAGAGCCCATTCCCTACAGATGAACACCTAACCCAGTCATGACATTAGAATGAGGAAATGGAACTTGCCTGGGGTGGATGCTGAGCCTTGAGACTTCTGAAATTTTCTTTTAAGTCAGTATATTCACATAAGACAAATCCAACTTGGCCCTTTCTTCTAAATTTGTTTTATTTGGGACTGACATTTATTTTGGACAGTGTGATATATAGGTGCTTACTGACCATGCACACAAAGTGAAACAAAACATCTTCCTTTATAAGTATGATCTTAAAATTCGAAGACTCCAGAATTAAAATCCCCCAGCTGTACTCAATGATTATAGACCTACAGTGCATTTTCACTTGCATGGTCTTATTTCAACCAGTTCTCAAGCAGAACAGCCACATGAACATGGGTTTTCAAAACAATTTAAAGTAGACAAAGATTTGTTTAATATATCCATTGGTTTTTGTGCATTTAAGATGGTAAATAGAAAGTTTCTGGCAGTTAAATGAGTTAACGGTTTTTTCCACATCTATTATTACAAATAGGTTATTCTGGATGTTTTCTAAGAACTGCCAATCTCTTTCAGTTAGCAGAAAATTACACCAGTATATTCTTAGAATTTGCTACACCCTTTCTTCACTGCACAGTGCTCAGTAGGGAAACTATTGTTCTTTGAGGTGGTGCAAATCAAATACACATGGCTTGGTGTGAAAAATGCAAGTTCCCAGAAAAGGCACACAAATTCTCTTAGAAATATTTTGCAAAGGTATGTAATAGACTTACATTACCCAGATACTTTTTGTATAAATTATTTATTTTTGAGATTATAATAAAATTATATTATTTCCTCCTTCCTTTTCCTTCCCAAACTGCCATTTGTCCTCCATACTGTTTTTCAAATTCAGTCTCTTTTTTTCATTAACTGTTACACACATATAAGTATACATACATATTCCTAAATATGTAAGTGTACTCTGCTCAGTCTGCATAATATTACCTATAATGTTACTTGTATGTATGTATGTTTTCAGGGCTGACCTTCTCCCTGAAGACTAGTTTTCATGGTACCAGATGGCACTATGCAAGGTTCTAAAGAAGGGAAGCAACCAATAGTCTTACCCAGCTATGACACCTATGAAGCACATTACATGACCAGCAAGGCACCTAAGGGTGCAGTAGTAGCACACATATGTTGGCTGTAACCAACAGCTCTCTAACAAGACTTCAAACATCCCCAACAAGAGGAAAACCATGCCTGGTACTAGAAACCTAGGCAGTGAAGTCATGGATCTCAGAGGAGAACCTACAATCACGGCTTTGTTAAACCAGCATAATTCCTAACTACACTCTAAATAAGTGTAGTATGGTGATATATTGTATATTTAATAAAATTAGTCTGGAATGTAAGAGGACAAAACTACCCATATCCAAGCCATGATTGTCAGGGAGTGGTGGCCCACACCTTTAATCTTACCATTCAAGAGACATAGATCCATCTCTGTTCAAGACCTAACAGCCAGGCTGTGGTGCCACTTTGATCCCAGCACTTGGGAGACAGAGGAAGGAGGATCTCTGTGAGTTCAAGGTCAGCCTGGTCTACAAAGCAAGTTCCAGCACAGCCAAGACTGTTACACAGAAAACTGTATCTTGAAAAAACAAAACAAAACAACAACAACCAGCTGGAGAGATGGCTTTGTCCTCCAGAATAATTTTATTAAATATACAATATATCACCACAGTGTAGTCCTCACCCCTCATGAAGAAATCGTCTTACAAAAAACACAGTCAAAATACAGTATTGTGAAGCCCTGTCCCAGTGGATAAATATATAGCACAACTCTTGCACCAAAGGCTCAAGGAACATTGTGGAAAGATCACGAAGAGCCAGAAAAACAAGGAGTTTGCTGTGAGACTGCGTCTCCTAGGAATGTCAAAAGCTACATCTATTAAGTTACATATAACTTTTTTTGAATTATAATACCACTGTCCTAAAAATTAATAATGCTTTACAGGGAAATGATCATTTCCTTGACAGAAAAAAAAAATAACTGAAGTTGACACTCTATTTTTAATAGTGGAGTTATTTTTTTCTTATTCCTTTATCTGACTATCAGACAGATACTGCTTCCTCATGTCTTGTACATAATTTAAAGATACGCTTTGTCTCATAGAAGTTATTAAGAAGATAAAATAAGGCTTTAAAAGAGATATATGAAATAATTTATACTACATATAAAAAATAATGACCTTTGACAACACTATCTTTCAATGCCCATTATATCAGATTGAAACTGGTTTTTACAGTTAAATTTTAACTCTCCTGAAGATTTTCGTACTTGATGTATCCCTATCACCACCTACAAACTAAGATAATGATGTTATCCCTGAGGTTTACATTAGGAAATACAAGTCTAGAGAGTTAAATGATGTTTCCAATCACACAGACTAATATATTAACCAGTGACAACCCGTCACATCACCTTCTGTACAAAGGTTATAAAACCATGGTATCTCTTCATGCTGGCTGTCAACTTTGCAAGTTAGAATGTCCTACAGTCCTGATGCCTTGGTTCTTTGGTACCTAATATATCATCTGATCACAGTACAAAGGGAATTTTACTGAGCATCTGTTGTCTAATAATATTGAGTTAGACTGTGATAAAAAAAAATAACCTCTGTATGGGGTAATCTTTTGGATGGAGATACCACTATTCTCATGTTATTAATAGAAAAAATTTAAAGTGTCGAGAACTAAAGTTGTCTGCAAAAAGTCACCTAGGTAATAATGATCAGAAGGGAAGTTGAACCTTCTGACTTTCTAACTTCAGAATTCACATGGAAACTAGGCCTTCCAAGGACTTTTCAAGGGAGATTAGAAACAGCAAGCTCAACTTTCAAGCGACAGAACAACTTGAAGGTCAACAGAATAAGAAGCCAGAGCTGCTTTCCACACAGAGAATTACCTAGTTAATAAAAATTAATTAAGAAATTAAATGCTTACAATCTTTTATAGAACAAAATAAAAAACTATGAGGTCAGTTTTATATTCGATAGTCAATTCTGTACTTCCCTGAAATATCTATCTTAGTTTATAAAAGTATTGAGTTGTTAGGTGTGATAGAGCACACATAAAACTCCAGGACAGGGGAGATAAGAGCAGGAAGGCTGTAAACTAAAGGCCAGCCTGACCCCAAGTGTTTCAGCCAAGCCTGGACTACTTAACAAGATGTTGTCTCAGAATGAGAGTATCTGAACTGGTCTGAGGGCTGGAGAGATGATTCAGCAGTTAGGAACACTGGCTGCTTTTCCAAAGGTCCTGAGTTCAATTCCTAGCACCTACATGGTGGCTCACAGCAGTCTATAATGGGAACTGATGCCTTCTTCTGGCATGCAGATATTCGTGCAGACAGATCACCCATATACATAAAATGCATATGAATGAACAGTTCTGAGGAAGCCTAACACCTCTCTGGTCACCAGAAGCAAATTTGGTTACTCTGTGACTCCCATTCTGGAAGTTGACAGTAACCCAATATCTCAGCTCTGCCAGATTATAGTTCCATTCATATGTTGTGTGTCACATTGCTCTTGCCTTTTCCTGGGAAGTCTATATCCTTCCTTTCTGGCTGTTCTAGATAATGCTGACCTATAGGCCCAAGTATTGTTTGTCACCCTTGGAAATTTCTTTTATTATAACCTTCCTCTCTAACCAAATAACAGTTCATTTGATTTAGACTTTCCCACCTGTCTTGACTGAATACCCAGTCAAATAATGTGACATTAATTTGCTTAAGTGCCTTCTCTCAGAGGCTACTGGCATTTGCAGAGTAGGAACTTTGGCATCTTTGTGTCTCCATGGCCAAGTATAGCCTCTAGAAAACCATTCAATAAATTTTAATGAATTGAACAGTCAGCTGTAGCCAGAAGTTCCTATGTCTATCTGCCCAGTCCCACAGCCATTTAGTCCCAAATAACCAATCTTGACTAAGACTATACTAAGTAGAAAATACTTTCTACTGTGGTTTGGATATGGTTTGAATGTGTCACCAAGGATGCATATATAATCTCCATTGTGACATATTTAGAGAGTAGAAACTTAATTCTGCTATGATGCTTTGAAGTTTGGCCTCTGAAACATGACAGGACTAAATAAGGTCCTTGGGGTAAAGCCTTCATGATTGAAACCTGATGATTTTATAAAAGGGAAAGAGATCATAGGAAATAATCACACACACACACACACACACACACACACACACACACACACACAGTCCCTGACTTTTGACAAATGATGTCTTGGCCCACTTTAGAACTCTTACAGCAGGAAGACCATTGTTAGAAAAAGCCTCCGGATTTTGAACCTTCAGAACTATGAGTCAAAGTAATTGTCTTCTTTGTTATAATGTTATCCACCCATGGGTATTTTGTTATTTAAAGTAATAAAAATTACAAGCTTGATGGTATTTTATTTGATCAATTATTTATGATTTGAAAAAAAACAAATTCAGAATCTCTGTCTGATTTTTTGGTACTTTTTAAAATATTTTGTATGTTTTAGATTAAAAACACTATTACATCATGAACCCCTTCCTTGTTCCCTCTCAAACCCTTCCATGTACCTCCCCATACGCTCTTCAAATTCATGCTCTTTTATTCATTTTTATTTGGAGCTCTTATCACTCAAAATATTGCAGTTTGTAACTCATTAATACAAAAGCTAGTTTTGTAGGGGCCAGAGGGGTTGGAGACACCACATGAAGAGCTCACAGAATCAACTAAGCAGAGTTCACAGGAACTCACAGAGACTTGAAGCAGCAATCACAGAGCCTGTGTGGGTCTGCACTGGGTCCTCTGCATATAGCTTATGGTTTTGTAGCTTTGTATTCTTGTGGGGCTTCTAACAGTGGAAGTGGGGGGTGTCTGATTCTTTTGCCTGTGCTTAGGACCCCTTTCCCTCCTACTGGGCTGCCACATCCAGCTGTGCAATATGAGGCTTTGTACCCAATCTTATTGTGTAATATTAGGTCATGTCCAGAGGATATTCCTGGGAGGCCTGTCTTTTCTTTTTTAAGGGAAACCCGAGGAGGTAATCTACGGAAGAGGGGATGTGGGGGGAGAAATTGGGAGGAACGTAGGGAGGGAAACTGCAGTCAGAATGTAATGTATAAAAGAAGAAAAATGTTTAAAAAAAAAAAAAGTAGCTTTATAGAGTCTCACTGTTCCCCCCTTGGATACACTGGTGCCCAGTAAAAAAGAAGAACCAGTTCCATCTGAATCTCCACCTCTGAATAGAATGAAAGCCCGCCTTCCTCCATTTCTTTCTTCAACACCATAAAGGTTTTATTCTACAAGTCTTTTACTTGCTTGGTTAGAGTTATCCTAGGAAATTTTTCATGATTATTGTGAAACGTACTATTGCTCTGATTTCTTTCTCAGACTGGCATTTGTATGTAGGAAGGCAATTGATTTTTGTGTGTTAATTTTCTATCCTATTTTTCCTGAAAGTGTTTATCAGTTGTAGAAGTTTCCTGGTGGATTTTTTAGGGTCATATGTGTATACTATCATATCATCTGCTGATACAAATACTATGAATTCTTTTCCTATTTCTATCCCCTTGATCTCCTTCAGTTGTCTTACTGATCTAGTTAAGACTTCAAGTACTATATTGAATAGCTATGGAGAGAGTGGACATTTTTGTCTTGTTCCTGATTTTAGTGAAAATGCTTTGAGTTTTTTCCCATTTAGGTTGGTATTGGCTGTGGAATTGCTGTCAATTGCTGAGGTATGTACCTTGTTTCCAAGTCTCTCTAGGAATTTTATCATGAAAAGAGATTGGATTTTGTCAAAGACCTTTTCCACATCAAGTCTCCTCTCTCTCTCTCTCTCTCTCTCTCTCTCTCTCTCTCTCTCTCTCTCTCTCTGTGTGTGTGTGTGTGTGTGTGTGTGTGTGTGTGTGTGTGTGCATTCTTAAATATATAAATACAGTCTTCTCAGTCTGAATAATGTTTTCAGAGCTGACTATCATGCTAATATGGAAGGGGGAAGTTCATGAGGCCTCATTTCTAGACAAAGAACTACAGGCTGGTAAGAAAGGTAGAAAATGCAAATAGTCTTTCCTGGGCAAAAGCACATGAATTAGCTATCTAATACCAAGTGGTCATTTCTATGTTTTTGACACAGGGTCTTACTATACAGCCACAAACTCTACAATTCGAAATCCTGCTTCAGCCTATTATTACTACTGCATCCAAACTTCCAGGCTTATTATCAGGCTAGAGATGATATAATAAATAAAAATATCCTTCCACACCAGGGAGAACTGATCTAGACCCTCTGCTCTGCAAAGAGGTCCATATTCACAAGGAGCCTATACAGACATGATAGGAAGGTTGCTACCTCAGACCCTCAGACATTTTTGTCACCAAATGACTCATTGATCTTTGTAATATTTGTGGTCACCTAACCCAATTAAAGCTTGAATTTCTGGAATGCTCATTCACCAGAAGAAAGCCAGTTTACTTCCCCTGTCCTTCCTCTTAGATTGCCCTCTTAAAACAGCCACACCTTAGTGTAGCAACTTGATCCTTTGCTATTTATGTGCCCTTACACTGTCGGGGAGAGATCTGGGGGGTGGGTCATTATCAAAAATGTCTTCTTGCTGTCCCAACCAAAACATCTGCAACTCCTGTACCTAAAGCTCTGGGGATGGGTTAAAAAAAAAAACAGAGCAGAAATATTATAAGAACAAGAGGAAATGGAAGTTTCCTGTGAGATTTTTGTCTTATAGAAATGTCAAAAGCTACATCCATGAAGTCTCACCAATATGACTGTCTAACAACTATTACAAAAAAGATGCCATGAATTTCAAAGGAAGCAAGGCATGTGTGGAAAGGTTGGGAGGGAGAAAGGGGGAGAACAAAATGATGTAATTCAAAAAATATCACTGAAAAAAATAATGGCTCTACACCAAAAATCCCGTACAAATTATCCATTCTCTAACCCTTTTCTCTAGTGCTCTCCTGACTGCAAATGCCCACATCCGCTCTCCAAACTCATGGAGTCCTCCAACTTCCTGTTTTCATTTCCTGAGTCTATCAACCTTTTCTAAACAAGACTATAAGTCACTGGGTATCTGATCTAGTCACTCCTGAGCACCCTCAAATCCACTTATGTTTTTCAATAAGACATTTACGCAGCAAGCTCTAAACACAAGATCAATGCTATGTTGGAATCTAGAAGAGTGAACACTAAGTCAATGCTAACCATTCAGATGATTATCAGAACAAACTTACGGTGTCTGATCTTGGGACCTCCAGAACTCAATCTTTTTACTCTAACTCTGTTCTCTACTCTCCTAGGGAAGTGTTGGTTTCAATAGGCTAAAAATGTATTTCTGTATCTACTGAGGAATTTTACAAAGGTTTGTCCCCTTGTTTTTTGTAGACAACATAATTTGTTCAAAAGCTGATGTTTCACAAAGAGGAAAATCAGAGGTTTGTGATAATGTACAAGTGATTTTTTTTTCTGGATTTCCCTATTCCCAAGAGCAGTAAATAACGATGTCCTGAGGATTCATCCAGTGCTCTCTTAGTTGCAGTGGTTCACCTTATTTACATACTCCATTTATATACAAGGACGTTGGAAGCTCTGTTGCCAAATCAGATCTCTCTCTAAGCATCATGAAAATTTCAAGTCATCATTTCCACATTGTCTAAAGAGTACCTCAAAATCACATATCAGGCTGAAGAGATGAGCAAAGGGCTTGGGACACAACCATGAGGACTGGAGCTCAAACCTCCAGAAGCCATGAAAATTCTGACATGGTAAAGGGCATCTGTAATCTCAATGTTCCTACAGTGAGTTGGAAGGCAAATACAGAAAAATCCCTGAAAGCTCACAGGCCAGGAAGCCTGGTCTACACAGCAGTGAACTAGAGAGGTTCTGTTTCAAATAAGGACCAGTATTCAAGGTTGTTCTTTGACTACATGCATGCCATGACTCACTTGTACCCATCTGCAAATGAAACTGTGTATATGTGTGAGTCTTCTCCTTTCTATCTCTGTCTCTCCACTTGTTCCATACACACATTCTCTCTCTCTCTTTCTCTCTCTCTCTCTCCCTCTCTCTCCCTCTCTCTCTCTCTCTCTCTCTCTCTCTCTCTCTCTCTCACACACACACACACACACACACACCTTCTTTTATCTTACCTGCACTAAAATGCTACCCAAGTTCAAGTCCTTGAGAGAAAAACCTAGTAATCATCCTTGCCCCTCCCTCTGCCTCACCCAGTCCATCAACAATATCTACCCACATTATCTCCAATCTTCTCTAAAGTCCAATTCCTTTCCCCTGTTCAAATAATGAATAACAGCCTGTTCAAATAAGGAAATTAAAGCTGAGAGAGGTCAAGAGATTGCATAATATCATACAACTAGTAAGTGGCCAAGCAAATTCAGACTTCTTTCTGCCTCCAAAACCTATATTTAAAACTAAAGAACTTTACCTCATTGGAGAAAAAATTTTTTTAGGTCAAAGATAAACTAAAAAACACAAGTGGGACTTTGGTAACTGAAGAATGGGCAGGAAGGTTCTCTATAGCCGAGTAAGGAAGTGTCATCCTCATCTACTACAAAGTCACATGTGATACAGCCCCACAGCCAGGAGCAAAAAAGGCAGAAGATGATGGCATTACATGATACCAGCCTAAATTTACCTCTAGCAGATCACTAACTACCTTCAACATGAACAGTGACCAGAAATGAGGTCTTGGGCTCTGGTACCTGTGTGTAACAAAGATAGCATGTTCAAGAACGTGATGTGATCAATGGCAACCTAAGGAGACTTCTTTTTAATTACCAGAAACAAAGAGAAATCCTCTATGATAATAAGGATTCAGTGTTGGGGGCTGGAGAGATGGCTCAGCGGTTAAGAGCACCCTCTGTTCTTCCAGAGGACCCGGGTTTGATTCCCAGCACCCACGTGGCAGCTAACAACTGTCTGTAGTTCCAGTTCCAGGCAAACACCAAGGAAAATAAATAAATAAAGTTTAAAAAAAATAAGGATTCAGTGCATTTTACTGTCTGAGAAGGACAGAGACAGTGACTTGACTGGCTTTAGAACTAAAGAGAGTGGAGACAGAAATGGCCCTGGGGAAGACATTCTTCATAGGCCTGTTTAACTCCATACCTGTGCGGCAAGTGTCTGAAGACTTCCAAGAAGGCTGGTGAGATTGCTTAACAGGTAAAGGTGCTTATTCCCAAGACTGACTACTATATAAGCTTGACCCCTACAACTTCATGTTGGAGGAAGAAAATGGGCTCCTGAAAATTTTCCTATGTCCTTCACATGTATGCATCCATATGCATGCACCATGCACACACACAAAATAAACCAATGTGATTAAAAATTTATAAAGATCCCAAAAAAACTCTCCTGAAATGTATTCCCTAGTAAAAAGTCGATCTTCTTTTATTTCAAAGGTCTTTTGGTAGGGTATATTAGTTACTTTTTAGTTATTACTGTGACAAAAAAGAAAAACAAAACAAAACCAAAAACCTAACAGAAACAATTTAGGAGAGGAATAGTTTATTGTAGAATACAATCCATCCTGGCAGAGAAAGCACAGTAAACTTGGCCTGTGGCAATGGGGAATTGCATTTGGTCACTTCTCACAACTTAGCATATCAGGGAACAAAAGTAGTCATTGCCAAAGAGCTACCACTTCCCAAAACAGCACTGCTGGCTGAGCCCAAGTGTTCAAATTCTTTGAGTCTGTGGGGGCTTTTCACATTCAAATCATAACAAAGAGTTTTGCTAAAAATGCTGAGTATATCTTACAGGATCAGAATAATGAGGATGATGCAGTGAGAATGGTTAACATTTTTGAACAGTTGCTGAGGATCTACACAGTACCAAATGTTTTGCATGCTTGAACAAATTCAGTCTTCACAACAGTAAAAGTGGGTGTTACTATTTCCCACTTTTACAGAGGAAACTAAAGCAGAGGGAAATGATCACAGTCATACATCTTGTATATATTTAAATGGATATACATACCTAACCTTTAAAAGAAAGCAAAAAAAATTGTCATACATTTTTTGATTCCAAATAAAGAAGCCTTTTAACACAGGACTGTTCTTTACCCAGTGACAGAATGATGCGAAAAAATGAATCTTTGCAACTGACAGGCTTGATTAAGCATTATAAATGTAATTCCATATGTGTTTTAAAAAAATAATCCATGTTAGCGGCTAAAAAGTCTATAATTTCTTTTAAAGATCTTTGTTTTTGAAATGTATTTTTCTCAGCCTAGGCAACATGAGACTGTGTTTTTCTTCTTTTTATTTATTCTTTGTGTCTTTAACATCCTGCATCTCCATCCCTTTGTATCCACCCTCTGCCCCTGCAACCACCACCACCCTCAAATAAAATAAAATTTAAAAGAAAAAAGAAAAATAAAGAGAGAAGGAAAAATCAATCTCATCATGGAACCTGTAGTGTGACACTGTGAGTCACGAAAAAAAGAAAACAAATGTCCATATATCTTTAATCGAAAGCGTTCATTGTAAAGAATCATTGGTCTGGCTTGAGGCCTCTACTGCACTTTTGATGCTGGGCTCTCACCAGAACTCCTCTTGGTTATCTTGCTGTTGCCCTGTGTTGTGGAAATACTGCAGCTTTGAGTCTGGAGGACCAGTCCTTTTACATGCTCCAGCAGATGGGTTGGATATTGGAGCAGGCTAATACATAACTCTGGTTCTGGGCTTGGGTAATTGCAGGGTTGATCAATCCACCAGCTCTCCCTTGTCCTCACCACCAATGAGCTCTCCAGCAATATTCTTGTGAATTTACCCCTTACAGCAATGAGCAAGGGGCAGGCCCAGATCTCATGTCCTCAGGGTCTGATCTCCTACTCGTACACCTACACCTACACCTACACCTACACCTACACCTTCAGTGTCAGCTCTACTGTATTGCCCATGCATGGTGTAGGGGCCACTCTCCCGTGTGCTATAGCTAGTGAGGGGCAAGGGCAGTTCTCCAGCTTTTATGACCTCAGGGCCACCTCTCCCACCTGCCTCACGTGCTAATGGGTAGGGAGGAGGGCATCTTTCCTCTATTCCTGCTATCACATGACAGATGGGAAATAGGGACTGCTCTCCCACGCTCATGACTTTAGGGCTGACTCATCTACACCTCTGCCAAAAGCTTTGGCTTTCTTGTGCTGCCCATGTGAGATGCAGGGCCTTCTCTCCTGAGTGTTGCAGCTGGTGGGGGCCAGAGGCAGCTAGCTCTCCAGCCCTTATAATCCCAGGGTCATTTCTATACCCCCATATGTATTTATCTTATTATATGTGTATGAGGAGATTTTTGCCTATATGTATGTATGTATGTATGTATTCTATGTGTGTGCCTGTGTATGTATGCACACTTTGTGTATGCCTTGTATCTGAGTCAGAAGAAAGTGTCATATCTCTGGAATTAGAGGTATGGATGGCTGTGAGCTGCCCTGTGAATGCTGGTAACCAAACCTTGATCCTCCACAAGAACAAAGTGCTCTTAACCACTGAGCCATCCCTCTGGCCCTAAGATCTTTCTTTTTTGCACTCATGGTGCTGAGCCCTCGCTTGCTTGTAAACAAAGTTATTTTTCAAACTTAAAGCTTAAAATGAAAGAAAACTGAATTTAATTCTTTGTTTTCCCTGTGGCCAGTAAAAAATCTGTACTCATAAACAGGTTGTTTAATTAGTTAGAGTTTCAGAAATAGGAGGCCTAGGAGGGAATGCCAGACTCAGAGCCTGAATCTCTCTTGGTTGTCAGCAGTGCTGATTGCCAAGTTTTACCTACTCTTGTTTGGGACTATGTGTCTAGTTCTGATGACCAGTTCAATGAAAATATGTTTCAAGGGCTGGAGCAATTGCTTTGCAGTTAAAAGCACTTACTGAACTTCTACAGAACCTAGATTCAGTTTTCAGCACCCACACTGTGGTGTTGAGAATTGGAGGCTCTGCCATCTACAGGCACTGCGAATATGTTACCACATATATGTGCAGGGGAAACACTGATACACATAAACTAAAAATAAAATAAGATAAATAAGAAAATGTGTTTCACTTCTGTCTTACTTAGGATTTCTGTTGCTATGAAGAGACATCATGACCACAGCAACTCTTATAAAGGAAAAACATCTAATTAGGTGGCTTACATTTTCAGAGGTTTAGTCCATTCTCATGATGGTGTGACATGGTGGTGTACAAACAGTCATGGTGCTACAGAAGAAGCTGGTCATCCTATATCTTGACCTGTAGGCAACAGGAAGTGGTCTGGAGCATATATGAGACCTCAAAGCCCACCCCCACAGTGACATGCTTCCTCCAATAAGGCCACACTTCCTAATATTTCCATTCCCTATGAGCTCATGGAGGCCAACTGCATCCACACTACCACTACTTCCATATGAGATATAAGTTATAATCCAGTCTCTTCAAAGCTTTTGGGTTTTGAACTTGCTATTGTGACCCAAAGATGGCTGCTCCATTAGTCTTTGCTGTGGAGGAAGCTGAGCGATCAGAGTCCATGCAGATCCTGTGTGAGCATGTGCCACCAGTGAGAACTATGCTGTTTTGCATGCACTAAGGTTGTGAGGCTGTTTGTAACCACAGCATTAACATGATTTATCCTAACTAATTCATCCGCTTTGTTTATAGCTTAGCTTCTGTAGTAGCATCACTGAAAAGTCCAGTAGGAAATGTCACACAGCATTTCCTTCTTAACAGCATTTCCAGTAATAGTTTTCATTTCTTCTTGTTAAATTCACATTTCTCTCTGAAGCATCTCTCTCTCCTCCAACTCTCTTTTCCTTCTCCTCCTGCTCCCCTCTCTCCTTGCACTTCCTACCCACCTACCCCTAAACCTCATGCCGAGTTTTGCTAAGTAGCCTAGACCAGCCTAGAACTCATACAGCAATTGAATGATGACACTTTTGTGTTGGTGATGGAGTTTGTTCGGAGTACCAAGGAGGAAAAAACATAAAAGGAGGGGTGAAAATTTTATGAACCTCCATCAAAATGAAGCTACCTTAAAACTTACATGAGAATTAAATAAAAAATAACTATTTTTAAAGTGGTTTTATGTATATGAGTGTTTTACCTGCATATGTGCCTGTGTAACACATTTATATCTGGTGCCCACATAGGCCAGATGAGGGCATCCGGCTTCTGGAACTGGAGTTACAGATGGTTGTGAGCCACTATGGGGGTGCTAGGAACTAAGCCCAGGTCCTCTGGAATTGCATGTTGTCAGTGTGTGCTCAGACCACTGACCATCTCTTCAGTTATAAGCATAAATTGTGAAACCTATAGAGAGGTGAAACAAACTGAATCTATTTTATATACTAAATCATCTGTGCTGGCTAGTTTTACATCAACTCCATACAAGTTCAAATCCTCTGGGAATAAAGAACCATAGTTGAGAAACTGCTTACATAATCTAGATCCAGCTGTAAGCAAGTCGGTGGGGCAGCGTCTTAATTAGTGATTGATGTGGGAGGACTTAGTTGTAGGTGGTGCCGCCCTTGGGCTGGTGGTCCTGAGTGTTATAAGAAAGCAAACCGAGCAAACAGAAAGGAAAAAACAGGTAAGCAGCACTGCTTTACGGCCTCTGCTTCGATCCTGACTCCATGTTTCTGGTCTGTTTGAGTCACTGCCTTGACTTTCTTCAATAACCAACAGTGTTGTGGAAAAATAAACCAAAAAAAAAAAAATGCTTTACTCCACATGTTGATTTTGGTCATGGTATTTCATCACAACAACAGAAACTCTAAGACATCATCTTTCTAAAATTGTTATCTTTTTGTCTTCCTAAATATGTGCCTAGTCAAAACATCATTTGTACCACAGGTCACACCTACCTTTATCCCATGTTTCAAGATTTAAAATTTTGATAACATTTTTAAAATGTTATTTTTACTAAGTAAAACATACATGTTAACATAGGTAGGGTATCTGCAGGCAAGAGGTCATAGGGGCTATTTTGGAATATAGAGGGAAAACAGTACTAACATACTTGCAAACTGAAGAATACTTAGTTCTTCTAATCAACTTATAAATTAATTTCTGGATATGAGTTGGAAGTAATTTTCAATGGAGCAGATCTTGTTAGTTTAACATGGATTTTCATAAAAGTAATCCATGAAACCATTACAACCTCATAATAAAAAGGGCATTTACCTATTTGGTATTAGGTAGTTGGAAAATCCAAATAATTTATCAGTTGGGAGGGATGAAAACATCAAAAATCTATTAATTGCTAGTTTGGGAAAACAAGCAACACAGACTCATTAACTGTGATGGTGAGAGCTGATGGAGAACAGGTATCCAACAGATGAGGAAAATGAAGCATTAGGAGTACTGATTTCAACATAGAAAAGTAAACTTTAAAGTAAGGATGTTGAGTAGAGACTTTGTTTTGGATTCTCCATGTATTAAGCTGTGGAGAAATTTACTCCAAGGTTTGGTAGTCACTAGTGTACAGAGGGTGTTTGTTCAAAGGTATTTAAAGGCTAGTATCTTAGGAGAACATAGTCAATGGCATCAGTTAACAGGCAGAGAGTTTAGGCTAAGAAAAATAAGCCAAGAAAGAGACTGAGGACAGAGAGCCAGGTGACAGAAAGACAAGTCAGCTGGACTAAGGGGCCTCCCTACTCACCATAAAACCTCAACTCTCTGTCCCTTCTGCCTGTGCCTTGACTGGAGCACTCATGGCTGTCCTCCACTCTCTCACTACTCACTTTGATTCTACAATTCTTTTGCCTTGGAACCTCCTGTCCCTATTCATACTATCCATCCTTCAAGACAGAGCAAGAAGGCCATCATTTCACATTGCATGTCCTAACTCCACTAAGAAAAATGATCTCATATTTCATAACACCCTACAGACCACTGTATGTCAAACTGTACCGTTTTATTCCATAATGACCTAAATATATATGTTTATGTATATACTCTTCATTCTTTATGTTCCAATTACACTGTTTTACAGGCCCCAATCCTCATGATGCACTCAAGTGTATAGTATGCAATAGGTGTTCAGTAAAGATTTTATATGGGTCAGACTTAAAACATATAATTCTCATATATTAAAAATCTGCTCAAAGGGCAACTTCTTTTATCACTTTACAATGCTGATGATTAGCATAAGATCAGTCACACCAAATTTAAAGAGATTATTTATCCATTTTCTACCCCTCTACAGAAACATAGAAAGAGTGATAATTCTCAGGAAAGAGTGTTTTCTCAGGTCCCCTCTTATTTTACAAATACAGGAGGGGGGATGAAGCTAAAGAAAAATCAGGGAGACATGAGTAACTCTGCTGTCACATGCCTTAGCAGAGTATGTACTAATAACTAAAGAGTCATTAAACTAATCTTTTCCCAAGATCTTGGGTATAAAAAAAGCAAGTTGCAAGAGTCATGTGGGTGAGCTATGAACTTTAAATGATAAATCTGTAATACAAAACCTGCATCAGTCTGAACCTTGGATGCCGACAGTCAGAAGAACTAGAGAAGACAGAAAAGAGTGTATGGGAAGGTTCTTGATGGAAAAAAAAATTGATATGTATGTAAGGTGATGGACTGTTAATTTCCCCGATTTAATCATTCATAGTGTTATACACTTAATAAAACATTATACTGGGAATGATAAATAATTTATGTCAACTATGCCTCAAGAAAAATGAATAAGCATTTTTAAAGGAAAGTGGCAAGGATAATAGGTAACAAATCTGAGTTTAATCACAAGAAGAAATCTGAGAACAGAAAGAGTATGGGCCTTCAACAAGGTCCAACCTGGATTTCATTCACAGCTGCACCATGTGCTATTTACATCATCCTAAACCAGTATCTCAACCTTTCTAAACTTCATTTTTCATATAAAACAAAGGCAAGAGCACCTCTTTTATAACAACTCAATGAGTTATCATAAAAAGAAATTCCTAGCATCAAGTAGGTTTATAATCAGAAGAGACTATAACCTGTTTAGCACTGCTTGTTGATCATTTACAGTCCGATTGAGTATATAGTAAGCCTCTTTTGGATGCATTATCTGCCCTAAATTCACAAAGGAGCATCCGCTATCTATGTGGTGAAGAGCATGTACTCTGCAGCCCCACCATGTAGCAGCTGTGTGACCTTGGAGAATTTATTTCCTTCAGTCCAGTTTCGTATTGTGAGGATTGTGCAAGGAAACCAATGCATATCAATTGCTTGTCACAAGCACAAACAAAAGCCACTGCAATGATTACTGTTTCCTGGTATTGCTCTGGACTAAATAAATAAACGAGGGATTTGCAGGCTGACTTATGTCCCAAGACAAAGCAGGAAGTTGGCTAGATTCTAGGTGTTCTGATGAAAAGACAGCTTGCTCACATCCACAATCTTCTTCATACAATATGCACCATGGGAATACTGATATCTAGACAATATGCCTGGGCCTTCAACATGCCTATAAGATTCACATCTGTCACCCGTAGGGGGTTCTCAGTACTTCTATAATTGAAAATCTATTTCAAGTCTCTTCTTAAGATTTTAAGGGTATTTTTTTTTAAAGTCTTACACTGTAGTCAAGGCTGCTCAGGAATTTATTATGTAGCCCAGGTTGGTCTTAATCTCCCATAGTCTTACTGCCTCAGCCTCCTAGATGTACTACTAGTTTTTGTTCATCCTATATTGACATAAAAATGCAACTATTTCTAATTCAGTTCCTTTATTTCATTCACTAGATGGCTGTTCTGCTCTAGGTAACATGGAGGGCACTGATGATAAAACAGGAAATGACTCAAAAGAATCATGCATGGTCTGTGCCTTCAGACCGCCACACTGAAACCTTAATAATTTCAAGAGTGCTAGAAAAGATAACTCTAAAGTTTGTTTTTTGTGGAGGAGAAACTAATTTAACATTCAAATTTGTTAATAAAGCAGTAAGACTATTAAGGTCACAAGTACAAATTTATTAGAAACTCAGAAATCAGAGTAAGGAATTCTTTTTATCTGACTACTGAGGTCTGCCTTGCTTTGAGAGACATAGCTATCACATAACCCCAGACTAAAGTTGATCTTATTTCAAAACACAGCTAGCAAAATGTCAGTGGCTATTCATAGATCTTAACTAATTCAAGACAAAACTCCTGACAGCAGTTGATGCACTCTAATATGTAAAACTGGTGATGATAAATGGCATGTATGAGACAAAAATAAAATCCCTGGGAGGTTTCATTGTGAATATGATTATAAATGGGGTAATTTCACTATGGCCACTGACAGTAATGGAGCATTTTAAGGCTCTCCATTAAAATATCCTTAAACCTGTGTATCAAGACGATCAGAAAATACATATTTGCAATGGTCTTAGGAACCCCCAACCATAAATCTATCTTTGTTGCTACTCCCTAACTGTAATTTTGCCACTTAGTGTTGTCTCAGTTTCTAAGACATCTCGAAAACACATATCAGAGAAAACACATCACAGATGTCTTAGAGATATGTTTTTTAATGTCCTGACCCACAGGTTGAGAATGCTGCCCTAAAACTTCTGTATGTTGAGAAGAGGGGTGTTTGTTTGTGTTGGGAATCAAACACAGGCTCTCATGAATTAGAGGTTTCTTAAATAATATACACCTAGGTTGGCTCCAGGATTTAGGAGCCTTCCAAAGCCCTAGCAGGAAGCTTCTAACTGCAAATTCAGAGCATTAGTTTTAAGAGGCTTTGTGCATAGTTGTCTTTAGAGAGGTTCAGACAAATTAACAGATTGTTAAGCAAGTTCTCTGACAGTAACCACACAGTGGAGTTATCTGGGGTTTATAAAAGTCACCAAGTCAATCCCAAGTTTAACAGATTTATGTTCGTTTTATAAGCATTTAACTCTTTGGGAATTGTAACATAATACACTCATTTGGAAAAGGATCCAACTGTCACTTAACTTGATGAGTAAAAAGAAAGAGCTATAGAAAAACTGGAAAGGAGTTTCTTCAGGTTTCAAAATCAGGAAAGGAAAGCCTGAAGCTGATACTAGATAATGAGAAGAGAAGCACAGAATGTCCCTATCGCCCTCAGCTCAGTATGCCCCTCAAAGGAGGACAATGAGGCAATGGCAGAACCCACAAACCAGAGGAAGGAGTGCACAGGAAGGGGGTGGAGTCAAATACTGTACTATAGACTCAGAAACAGGATGAAGTCAGTCTATGTGAGGGTCAAGAGGCCCAAATGAATGAACGTCCAAGTGCTTCCTGGAGTCATTGACTCAGTACCACATCCTGATTTCAGACACTATGGAAACAGAGAAAAGCTGCAAACTATGAACGACTTTCAATAATGTGTCTGATCTTCACTTGTGAGAGTCGATCTGACCTCCCTCCTTCAGCACTGACAGGCAGACACTGGATCCAGCTGATAGGAAGCACTTGATAGGCAGGACCAGGGTTCCCAGCAAAATCAGACAAGCAGACTGATTTGACAAGTTGCTGAAACAGACAATGCCAGGTAGTTAGGTGCCAACAGCCTGGAGTGGTTATTAGAAAATGGTTACCTCTTCCAATTGTCTGGCTTCAGACTCTGTACTGCCAGGAAAACTGCTGCTCCCCAAGGAAACATCTAGGAGACTGACAGCCTGCTGTTTGCTAAGTGGCTACACCACGCAAATGCACTGCTGGCAACACCTATTGTCAGCAAAGAAATATCCCAACAGGGTTTTCACTTTTAATTGGATTTCAACCTCACTGCATTCACAAACATCTTTTCTTTGGTTATCAACCAGTCAGAACTTTTTTGGTAGCCAAGTCCTAGGGTATGTCACTTTCCTATCAGAGAATTATACAAAGGAGGAAAACCGGAAAGGAGTTACAGATCCAGCTCTGTCTCTAATGAACTGCAAGGCCTTTAGTCAACCAGGTTACTTTTCTGTTTTTCCTTGGAACCATAAAATAGGATGCTCTAAAATGTGACAAGGCTGTAGAAAGAATCATTGAAGAAGAGATAGGCAAAATGCTATAGAGGGTTTATATATACATGCATGCTTAAATGTGTGCATGCACACTGTATTATGCATGCAATTCTAAATACATTTTTGAATGGCATAAAAGTAAGACAGACCTGGCAATCATCTGGTCAAGTGGTTTGTACGACCTGAATATTCTATTGTTAAAAAAATGTTTTTATGTGTGTAGTTGTATCTCTCTCCATGTCTGCCCCGCCTCTCTTGTGTATGTGTATTACATGCATGTAGGTGCCCACAGAGGCTAGAAGAGAAGCACTAAACTCCTAAAACTAGACTTACAGGTGACTATGAGCCACCGAGGTGTTTGGGATGTGAGTGTTGGGCAGCAAAGTCAGGTTCTCTGCAAAAGCAGCAACCCTTAAACACTGAACCATCTCTCCAGAATCAATCTGAGTATTTTAAGACAAAAATATAAAAAATAAAAGATTTGAAAGGGCAGATGGAGGGGGGGCGGAGAATCAGCCTTCATGCGCTGTCTCCTTTTAAGAGAGCAGGCGGGCAGAGATTTACATAGCCCTCCATACAGTGTGCTCTGCCTGCACCATGTTGGGTTTACCATGTGGCCACTACATACCAAGAATTCTTACCTCACCTGGCACCATGTTGGATTCGCCATGTGGCTACTACATGCCAGAAATCCTTACAGTGGCCTCTCGTGCAGGAGAAGATGGCTACTGGAGAATGCCCTACGAGGAGAAGAATGAGGGAAGACTCTTAATTGCAAAGAATGAAAGCACCTTTGGACCATACATTGAATTGGACAGGCTGTATTTCTTTGGTTAATGCCACAAGGAGGTTTGTATTTATACAGAACAGAAAGAACCTTTCCCTAAAGTCTCCAGCCATTCTGCTGAGAATACAAGCACACTGCATATGTGGCAGTAAACTGTGAGCACATGCATCCAGTTAAGGTTATAGTTTTCTGTTACCTCAAGCTATCACGTGTGGTTTCCAAGCGGTTAAGCAGTTATCCCAACTGTGTCTAAGGAAAAAGCTGTCACTCGGGAAAGCTCTCTAATCTGTGTAACCACACTGCTTGAGCCTGAAAAGAAGCACATAGCACATTAGATCAGACATCAGAAATCATTTAGAAATAATAGAATGGGGGTACTAAGACTTTAATAATAGTAGATGGATAGATAACATTTGCTGAGGCATTACAAAATAGCAGACATACTGCTACACTTCCTGCCAAAATTACTTCACTGGAATATTATAGCATCTTTAGTACTGTTAACATTCCCATTTTCAACTTATGTTACTGTCAAAATAGCCAGCAAAATGACAACAGAGGATACACTTGAGATTAGAGTAATAAAACATTCCTACATGCCCAAACCTCCCCAGCCTCCTTCTTCTGAATGCTCTCCCACATATCTTATCCCATAACTCAAGGCATTTACAAACACCATTCATTTCTTCTATTGCTGACTAACATGAGTCGAGGACTTAGGAAATCCTAAGAAATCATTAAGAAAAAGAAGGAAAATCTAAAAAAGAAGAGGTGAGTGAGATTTCACTCAAAGGGCTTGAAAATGACCTGACTCTAAGAAAAATACATATGCAAATAATGAAACCTAATGCAAATGCTAGATGTCCCATGAGGAGCTGCAACTGCTAGACACTGTAACTCAATAGAGATTATTATATTGGACAGAAGGAGGAAGAGTTTGTGGAGAAATGCAGGCTCAGGAGAGGTGGCAAATATGAGCAGGAGCTTTGGCAGGGTGAGCACCTTTGTCTCTATGTGTGTCTGTCTCTGTGTCTCTATCTCTTTGTCTGTCCTTCTCTCTCTCTTTCTCCTCCCTCCTCCCTTTCCCTCTGCCATCCCCCCTCCTACCCCTCCTCCTTTCCTCCTCCTCCTCCCTCTTTCCTGAGGTCTGTTCCAGGTGAGAGCTCCACATTAGCATCAGCCTTGAAGGCACACACTGGTGCTGCCTGCTTAGACAATAGCATATGTATATCTGATGACAATACCAGGAAAGTTCTATGATGTAAAACAAGATTCAAAACAGAAGTTACAGTGTTGAGGCTACCAGAGGATTCAAATTCCACTTGTACCAGTCACCATCAACATGGAGTTAAATGAACTAACCTCTTTGTTTCCACATCTACAAAGTCTAAATGAGTTCAAAACAGTGTCTCTTGATAAGATGAGGCGTTTTGAGGGTGTTACATATCTGGTGCACAGCATTCAACATACAGTAGTTATTCTGTGCTAAAACATAAATAATCCATGTTTGCCTTATGGTTCAACTTATTCTTATTACAAAAATAATTATTTAGGACTAGAAAGAAAGCTCAGTGGCTAAAAGCATTTTGTTACTCTTCCAGAGAACTGGTACGTTGTAATTATTTGTCCCTCCTACTGGTATAATAAAAAGCTGATTGGCCAGAGGAATACAGGAAGTGAGAGCATAGCTACCAGATTTAGAAAACCCTGGGAACATCTCAGAGCAGCAGCAGACACCACCAAAGAGATGCCACAGGGATGTGACAGAGACACAACGAGGAGATGGCAATAGACGCAGAGGAAAGAAGCTGAGAAAAGGTATTGAACCTCATGGCTGAACAAGATAGGCTGAGTTCAGATGAAGTTAGCAAGTTATATGCCTGGGCCCTAGGCCAATCAGCGTAAAAATAATACAAGTGTCTGTGTGATTATTTGGGCCTAAATAGCAGTGGGGCTGAGAGTAGTTTCAAACCTCTGGGCTAGACCAGAAAGTCTGGGCCAGAAACATAATACAACAAAATGAGTTGGATTCCCAGCACCCACAAGGTGGCTCACAACTATGTATAATTTTAGTTCTAGAGTCTCTAATACCCTCTTTTAAAAATTTTTTTGAAACAGGGTTTCTATGTGTAGCCCTGGCTGTCCTGGAACTCACTCTGTATACCAGGTTGGCCTCAAATTCACAGAGATCTGCCTACCTCTGCCTCTCAAGTGCTGGAATTAAAGGCATGAGCCACCAACACCTGACCTTGATGCCCTCTTTTGACTTCTGTGGGCCTCAAGCACATGTAGGATGAAAATACATGCAGGAAAAATATTCATAACATGAAATAAAAATAAATACATTTTAAAATAAACCATTTTCTCTTCATATTATTAATTATGTTTTTAAAACAAATTATTTGTAGGAGACTAAACAGTAAGACAATATATGCTAATGCAGGTAAATATCTTTCCAATTTTAGAAAAAAAGTTTAAAAATGGGACTTTATCTTTTTGAAATGTACATATGAAAGTGAGTCATTTAGTACTGTTTAATTTAAATTCCCAGTGGTGCCCTGAAAAGATTCAGGAAAGTCATATCAGAGTCCTAAAGAAGTTTACGCTGGCAATGTTTGCCTTCCAGCATTTTTTTCTCAGCCAGGGTGAAAATGTGGGTTAGACCTTTCCTCCCTGACTGACTCACTTGGCAGAAGAGGAAATCAAGATGTCAAGAAGAATAGAAAGAAGAAAAGAAACTAGTGGGAGGGAGACACAGGAAGGAGGAGGGTGAGAGGAGCATGCTATTTTTTCATAAAGCTTGTTTTTTAAAATGAGGACAAAAATGGTGCATAGACCTTCTCCAGTGAATTTAACCTCCAAAGTATACTCTTAAAGAGATCAGCACACCAAGCAGTATTAATAACTAATGTCATCATTATAGAATTACTAATAGTTCAGTTAGATACATGATAATAATTTTGTTAGGGTTTTTCCTTTTATTAAAAATATTTTTCTCACATAATATATCTTAAGTACAATTTTACCTCCCTCCACTTACTCCTCACAGCTGCTCCCCACCCCTCTTAGCATCCAGATCTACCCTTTTCTGTCACTCATTATAAAACAAGCGGGCTACTAAGGGATAATAATACAATGAAACAAGATCTAATAAGATAAAATAAAAATACTTTGGAATAGTACAAAACAAACAGAAAGAAAAGAGTCCTAGAAAGGGCACAGGAAATAGATGTCATAGACACAGAGAACCACTCATTTACACACAGAGGAATCATAAAAACACTAAACTGGAAGTCATAATATACATGCAAAGGACCTGTAGGATATAAAGCTATAAATATATATGTGGAGATAAATAATTAAAATATGATTAAAAAATATTCCTTATAACATTGTGAGACAAGGAACTTCCAAACTTCCAAACAAACAAACTCAAGTTTGTTTCCTGTTGACCGTCTACTGCTGGGCATTCAGTCTACCCTTAAAAGTAGTTTGTTTCCCAATGAGACTCCCTTTCAGGAAACTAAATTTACATTTGTAAGTGGTTATCAATTAGAGATTGCTTCCTGGTTAGGGATGGATGCATGTATCCACTTTTTCTTTCAGCTCTGATACAGAACTTAGAAGTACAGCTCATGGTGTTGAAGAAGTAGCTGAGATTACTATATCTTGCAGGCAACAAGAAGTAGTAGACTAAGACACTGGGAGGTATCCTGAGCATAGGAAACCTCAAAGCCCATCCCCACAATGATACACCTCCTCTAAGAAGGCCACACCCACTCCAACAAAGCCACACCTCCTAATGGTGCCACTCCCTATGAGCTTATGGGGGCCAATTACATTCAAACTGCCATGCTAGCTAATGTTTCACAATCACTAAAGATAACTCACTATGTCCTGTAATTCCTACCATTTATGTGAATTAAAATATTTAATCAACCTAGTCAATAGGATTCTAGATTTTTCATCTTCGTTTTTGTAAAGAATTACTTTATTATTTTTAATTATATGGGTGGGGGTCTGTACACATGCATGTCAATGCCTGCAGGGGCCAGAGATGTTGAATCCTCTGGAGCGAGAGTTACATGTGGTTAATCACAGTCATGGGCCATCAATCCTTGTTCTCCACCTCTGCTGTGGATGTAATGTGATTACCCACTTCAGGTCCCTGCCATCTTGATTTCTCATGGTACGATGGACTAACTATACCTGTACTCAAGAACCAAATATACACAGCCTCCCTTAAGTTACTCTTGCCAGAGTACTGCATCACAGCAACAGGAAAATAAACTAAGGTATATATCTGGAATGTTCATGACAAAGAGCAATGAAAATTGGGACTTGGGGTCCAGATGCACATATAGTGTGGCACATTGCTAATCCAAGCACTTGGGGGATGAACTAGGGGATCTGGAGCTTAAGACTAGCTTCAGCTAGGTAACAAAGAGTGCTCTAAGAGACATCCATGAATTCTCCTCTAAGGGGAAATAGATAAGATCCCCTAGTAAACTGGGAACATGGGGGTGGTTAAGGGGAAGTGAGAAGAGAACTTGAAGAAACAGGATGGTAGTTGGGGGAGGGATGGAGAGGGAGAACAATAAAATAGTTATCTTGACAGAGGAAACCACTTGGGGGCTAGAGAAAAAAAGGGGTGCTAGGAAAACTCCCAAGAATCCACAAGGATGACTCCAGCTAAAACTCCAAGCAATAGTGAAAAGGGTGCCTGAAATGGCCTTCCTCTGTGATCAAATTGATGCCTATCCTAATTGTTATCCTAGAACCTTTATTCAGCAACTGATGGAAGTAGATGTAGAGATCCAAAGCTAAGCTCTAGACTGAAGTCTTCAGTCTATTGAAAGAGAGGGAGTAGGAATGAAATGAGCAAAGGAGTCAAGATCATGATGGGGAAACCCACAGAGACAATCTACTGGGGGCTCACTGACTATGGACTGACAGCTGGGGAACCTGCATGGGACTGAACTATACCCTCTTGAATATGGATTACAGCTGCGTAGCTTGAGCAGTTGATGGGGCCTCTGGCAGTGGGATTAGGATTTATTGCTAGTGCATGAACTGGCTTTTTGGAATCCATTTCCTATAGAGTGATATCGTGCTCAGCCTTGTTGGATCCTGCCTCAACCTGATATCCCATACTTCATTGACTCCCCATTGGAGGCTTTTTGAAATAAAATATATGGAGAAAAAAGGGGGGGAAACAATTTCAGCTACAGAGTGAAAGACAGCTTAGGCTAGTGTGACCTTGTCTTGAAAAAAAAATTAAATAAGTTCATGGAGTCTGTTATACCATTTAGTAAGTAAAAAAGCAATCAGGTACCATCAGCCACATGTAAGACACACTGCTAAGAAAGAATGC